>BJCG01001653.1:0-64933 GCA_005406145.1 Prunus yedoensis | reverse complement strand
TATTTTTTCTAAATTTGGTTTCTTTTGGGGATCAATAGGGTTACGTGTACGCTTTTGCTGACCAAACATGAAAGTGACACGTGAAAATACCAGGTATACATTCATCACAGGCTAATCTGATGTAAATATAGAGGTAAGAGCACCACATATCAGGAACTATCTCCATTTGGGGAGCGCTTTCGAAAAGGCTAAAAGCTCTTTGTGGCAAACGAAAACACTTTTAATTGGGTTTGACAAAAAAATTTAAAAATGATTATGAGCAATAAAAGCGCTTTTTGAAAAAGCCGTCGGTAGGAGATAGTTCATGATATGTGGAGTATTAGCAAGCATTTTGGCATTCTAATTAAAGGCACAAACATTTTGGCATTTTTTAAGTACAAACTTCATTTGGTATACAACTTTGAGTGATAGTCTCAACATAAGCATTGGCCTCAACATAAGATATTTTGATTGTTTTTGTTGCTAAGGATGCAGAGCAGCCTCCCTTGCTTTACTCACATATTGCAAACCTACAGACAGGGCAGTGGCCGTTGCTCTTCACCCATGGCACAATGCATTCCTCATGAAACATGTGTTTACAAGGTGTAAGCATAACCTCTTCACTGGGCTCAAAGTCTTCCAAGCAAACGGCGCACCTCTTGCCATTTTCATCCTTCTCCATTTCATTCGCATTCACAACCGTATCTCTGTAATACAAGTTGACCCTCTGTGATAGTCTCCTAAAAGGTTTGTATATTTCTTTTTTGAGCTTCTGCAATGCCCGCTTTTGCTCAGTGTTGCTCAATCTTGAGTCCAGTTCCAGCCTAGACGGGGCGGCTGCGTTCCATTGGTTGCCAATGAACTGTCCCCAGGGGTTTGCCTGTCCTGCCATTTCGTCGCCAAGGACCAGAATATGAATTCGGGAACCTGGCGGTGCTGCTGATCTGCAATTTCATATATATAGATAGATGGTGATCCCAAATTAATAAGAGATGGATAGAAAATAAATAACAATGCACAAGTAATGGATGCTACGGTTGAGATGTGATGCACTTCACTTTTCGCCCATTATACGATACATAATTTGTCAAGTTACGTCCGTATTAGTAATAGAAAGTAAGTATATAGTATGGTTAAAGGCTTAGAGCTCTACTAATTCTTGTATACTTGTGGCATCAAATGTGCAAACATTGGCAGAAAAGGAGGTTCCCCTAAGAAGACTTGGGAATGAAGTTATTCCAAAAATTAGTAACTTTAGTTTACTGTAGTTGATTAAAATTTTCCATATGGAACTAGAAACTTTGCAGCTTTTCTATGCGCATAAATTGAAAATTATTGATGTTAAACCTCATGCATGTGTATACTAATCATTTAATTGATTGCGATTACCCTGCTAAGCCAAGAGGATGTGCTCGTGCTCGTGCTAGCGTTCCCTCAAATAGTCGCCTTGAATCCGATGCACCTGTTCTGGTAGCCTGTTGATGCAACCAAAACAATTCATGTCACAATCTCATCATCTTTGAACAGCGCGTAATGAAACAGAGGACGAGACTATACTTACTTGGGTGGCTTGAAAATTATCAGACAGGGGCCGTTCACCAATACCGTCATTGATTCCAAAAAAGTAGTCGTACGGATCATGATAGGTAAGAAGAGGAGGAGAATAGGCTGGAGTGTTACTGTTGGTGCTTCTTCTCATGGTGTAGGTTAGATGCAGTGTTGATGGTTTTGGGATTTTATGAGCTTTTATTCCTTCCTGTGCTTGAAGGTCTTTCAGGCACTAGGGAATACTTATATCTTCTCAATGTTTTCATCTTTTGCTTTTATGCTCAACACTTTCGTATAGCAATGTCAAGTGGTGAAGTATGTGATGGTTTCTTCATTCTATAGATGCCTTTTTTCTGGTGGCTTATGTGAAAAAGCTACAACAGATTCGACGGAAAGTAAGGTAGGAATCGATTCTTGCCCCATCTCACATGGGATCTTTTTCCTGTTTCTGTGATTATGCGATTGAGGTGACAATGTATTCTACGGTGGAGATTTCCCAGCATCGGCACGCATGCGTTTTCACACACGCTTAAGCAATAGTTGATGTATAAAATCGCTCATGCGCACATAGACGATTGTGTTGATTTGGTGAAGTTCTTGATTTCTTTAGAAAACCTTAATCCTTTCTCTGGTAAAGGGTGACGATTGTCTCTGTTCAGAAATGACAGAATTTCTACCCCTAGATATTGCAGTTTTGAAATTCTCTAATGATAAGTAAACTCTAAATTTGCCTGTGCTTAAAAGTTTATTCCTCTGAGCTTTCAGTTGTCACCTTTTGGCCCCATTAACTTTGTCAATGCATCAATGCATGTAAAAAAAGCAATTTAAACTTTAATTTAGTCTAAGGACATCTAATTTCCACTTTAGCGGAAGAAGTCTCGAGTGTAAATCTCAAAAACAAAATCATGTATTTAGTAATGACAAATTTGAACACTTCTAAACGTGTTAGAACTAAAAAAAAAAACTAGGGTAATTGTTTCTGTTTTTTTTTAAAAAAAAATTATAAAACTGAAAGTGGTAGTTTCAGATTTTAAAAAATAAAAATAAAAACCTGAAAGCAGTAGTTGGTTTATTTATTTGTTTACTCTCAGAGTGGTTTAATTGCAAAATCATATCCTCTTAAAATGTACAACTTAAATTCTATTTGAGTCCCATGGGGAGGTGGGATTGAGCTAGTAATCCAATCTCCATTAGGAGGTGACAAAAGCTTTGAAGATCGTCATCTCAAAAATGTACATGCTTCAGTTTGAGTTACACAAATGAAAAATTATGCAAACGATCAAGTAATTACCAAGTTTTCCTGTTCTTTTTTTTCTTTTGGCCAGCAGGAAAAGATCAGTTTACCAGGTGCAAGCTGTTACAACAATCATTCGTCTTTAAATTTGAAGCATATGAATTTCAATTAAAAAAGGTGCTTCTGGTCCTCATTTTCTTCTTGAATGTACCAGATGCCGGACCTGCAAATTAACCTGGAACAAGCGAGAAATAACATAAACCAGAAAGAATTAAGAAGCTCAAAACCATGTAAGAGATTGGATATGCAAAAGATACCTCGTGCTCACAAGTCTGCTTGCTGATATAAAATAACCTAAAATGCGCAGATTTTACTTGCTCATAGTTGAAGACAAACAGAAGTTCCAGAATATCGAGCCCACAGACATGAAAGCTACACGGGCTTGAAGAGGTATCCCTGTATAGAGAGGCACTGAGGTTAAACTATCACACAAAAGTACAACTTAATTTTGACATTAAAAATTGAAATCTATGCTAAAGTATGATGCTCTTGGAAAAGATTTGCCACATTTAGGGGGTCATACAGAAACTAACGTTTACAAACAGTTTTCAATGCTGTGTCTAACAAAATGTATAAACAGAAGCTCTGGATTACCCATACCAATGAGGGGGAAAAAGGAAAAAAAAAGAGGAGAAGAGAAAAAGGTATACCAAAAATTCAATACACTGACAGGTATCCAGAACTTAAATCCTGCACAAATAATAATAATCAAATGAAAAGTTATTAGTTATTGAAATCTGAAATGGAGTATCAAGTGAACACATATATCAATCAGAAGAGGTTTTTACCATAAAGTAAAGTGGGAAAAGCATCTCTCCGGTACTTGTCGGGAGCTGTGAGAGTTTCCTTTGCCATAAATTGTTCCATGCAAAAACAACAGCAATCACAGTTGGACCAAGCACAATTTGGTTTAATAAAACCTGTAAGAAATGAAAGCTATGAGGTACATTTTAAAGGCTTGCTCTGCTTTTAATTTTTTTTTTTTGGGGTTTCCAAGTTCCATAAGATGATACTACCTCAATATTTATGAAAAAAGGTCGTACCTTCAGTAGTAGGTTCCCTACCGTTTTCGCAGGTAAAGAATGATCAAGAAACTGGTACCATGCATAGGAACCTGGGCCGTATAAAAGAAACCCATAGGAAGTCATCCGAAGTGCACGAAGCCAATCATGATCTGAGAGGAGAGCATGTTTTCCATCCTAAGAAAGAGGCTTCGGTCAAACACTAAACTCAAAGGACCACAATGTAACAAAGCATCCTCACAAGAAAATAAACTATAACGAAGTGATTTGAAGTGCCTTAAGTTAAGATTGGACATGACAAGGCCAATTGATTGAGCTACAAAAGAGTCAACCGGCCTGGAGGATGGACCACCAAAATCAACTAGGAAGCACGCCATGAAAGCCCTAATATGTCTCCAACCTAGAACTGAATTTTCTGCAAGCAAAACAACTAGGAGAGCCAAATTTTTCAAAGAACAAAGTCTTGATCCATCATTCCACCCTCCACAACCTTAGAATCACAATCTTTTGACTAAGCATTGGCTTAAAAGACAACAACCTATAGCTGGAAGGTCTAACGAGGCCATCCAACATGATATAGACTCCATTTATTCTGGCATACTCGGCACTTATTTTAGTAATATTAATAAAAACAAGCTTTCCTGAAATTTTCACAGTATATACAACCAAAAAGAGCATACGTATGAGCATTTGCACTAACTTTGGGGCACTGAAGAAAAACAGCATCCGCCTGCAAATTTATATGCCGTTGCTCCCCTCAGAATTACAGAAAAAAAAACTCTCAAGTCTCAAGTACCTGAAACTTCAAAACTATGAACAACCAAACAGAAACTGAAACTTCATTTTCCTAATACCCAAACCATAGAAACAAAATGTCTCCTTCTTTCAGTCCAGCTATAAAAAATTATTAGAAGTGTCAAACTTGCATTTCCCACATTTTCTGAGCACCCAAACGGGGAAAAAGGAGAAGTTTTCCCCACCCCATCCCAACAGTGAAACCATTCAAGTTCCTCTTTCCCACATTTTCTCAGCAACCAACCACGGCATATAATCCCAACATTTTTCTTCACAAGGAGTAAGTCCCAAAAGAAACTGACCGAACACCTTTTATATTATTACCTTAACCTTTTCCTACATTTTCTCAGCAACCAAACAAAACCCAATAAACAAAAATGAGAAAAAGTTCACCAAACCTGTTGGTTAAGAGCCTTGGCTTTTGTCCACCGCTGGGTGAGCTGAGCAATTGTGTTCCTGTTAGAGCCAGTGAGCCCGCTGTGGCGGCTTGCTTTAAGGGGAACCAGTGACCGGCTCCTCCGGTTGCCTCCACAGAATTGGACGACTGGGATTTGGAATCAAATCGCCTTTTTCTTTGTTGTTTCGGTTTTCTCGGTGAAGGGTTCCAACCCCAAAGCCCGCCATGGCCTCCACCGCCAAGAACATTCATATTCTCAAAGCAAGGAAGACAGAAGCACAATTCCTTTTTTATTATTTTTCTCTTGAGAATAGTTTCGATTTTGTATTGAGAGCGAAATGGTGTGTTGGGTTACTGACAGTGGACACGGGTAGGGTTCGGGCCGGGTTTCGGTCCAACCCGAAGATCAAAACAAATTTAAAAAATTAATTTTCTTTTACTTTAACTAACATATTAATCTACGTATTAAAGTAAAAGGCAGAGAAAATAAAAATATTCAAATACTAGAAAATGTCCTTGGTTAATGTAAACATTAAAAATTGAAATTATTAATTAATGAAGATAATATGGTAAATTCACACTTTTTCATGTTAAAAAAATTAAAATTAAAAGAAAAATTAGATAATGGATCATATTTTTATGGAACACAACTACCCATTATCTTTTTTAATTCCAAAATAAATTTAATTTTGTTTAAAAAAAGCCTCTTGCAGTAAAACACGTTTCTAACCCCCAAATCTCTAAACGCGTTCTTCTTCCTCCCATCACTCGTCGATGCAGCACCTCCGACCTCGGCGTTACGAGCGAAACCATGTTAAATTTTAGAGAAACAGGCTAGCAGCCCACTACTAACAACACCAATATTATTCCCAACTTAACCACTTACAAAACCTAGTATGTATGAGGTTTTATCACAAAAAGGCTTCGATATTATTAATAGTAGAACAATTCATTATATTTTGTAATTATTTACTCAAATTTCCGATGTTTCAACAGGTAGGGGTACTATACACCAGCACTGAGACTTTGGCTGTTTCTTTCAATCATTGTAAAAAGCCTCAAAATCCCCACCCACTTTCACCAAAACAAGACCTCTAGTTTCTCTAAGGCAACTTGCACTCTGCACACCAGTATTACCTTAGCACTGAGACTAAGGTTCAGCTTAGCAAATTCAGGGTCTGAAATTAGAGAATACCAAGCCTTGCAGACACTTTTGCACAAGATAATGCTCTTTGTTGGCAGCTTTATTAGAACATCTTGAAGGACAGACTTTGGAACATCTTGAAGGACCCATTTCTTGAATTTCTTGAATTTGTTTGTCTTTGTTCCTTATTTCGATGGCCTTAGCTGTTGATTTTATTTTCCTCTTCATGGCTAATATATGAATCTATGGGAAGATAAAAAAAACAACATCAATCTAAAAGAACATGCAATTTACGTTCTCTCTCTCTCTCTCTCTCTCTCTCTCTCTATGTGACTGTATTCTACATATATTTTTAGAATAAAATGAGATGCACTAATCATACCATAACTGTGGGAGCAAATATTTTCGTCTCCAATCAGAGCACGCCACGTGGAAAAGAAGATTATCCCTTAAATTAATTAATTAAACCATTTATTGGGATTATTGATTAATCAGGATAATGATATGGTATTATCTCATAATTAATAAAGATAATATCATTAATTGAGATATTATCATAATAAAGGGATATTATCTTATAATTAATGAGATAATATCAATAATTTGGTTATTATCTTATCAAAGGGATAATATCCTAATTATTGGGTATTATCTTATAATTAACGAGATAATTCAGATATTATCCGACTCGATCTCTACGAAACCCCGAGGCTCCTATAAATAGATGGTTTTATTCATCATTCAAGGTACATCTACATCTACTTGAAAAACCCGAGAAAATACCCGAAGCTCTCTCTCCCTCTTCACTCTCCACTCTCCATACTTTCTCCACACGGCTCCAGCCACCACACACGGCTCCGGCCACCCGGTTTACACCATACAAACTCCGTACCCTTTGCTTAGCTATTGTTTTCCTACAAACACTCGAACTGACTTAGGCATCGAAGGGCCTTTGGCCAACACCCCCCGGGTGTGGTCTATTTATTCCAATCTATTTTACAGGAAGCGAGGAAGAGAGAGGAAGATTGAAGGTTCAAGGATCTAGAAGCGAATATTCTCCCGTGAGATTATTTGCACAAACATTTGGTGCTTTCATTGAGAGCACGAGTTATACTCAACGCGTGCTCAAGGAATCCATTCCTCCTATTTTCCAATCCACCGAAGCCTTCCAAACAACTATGGTTGGAAGCAAGCGCACGAGGAGCAAGACCGCTGCGATGGCTCAATCCGTGACGGCCCAAAGCTACTCCTCCCACGATCCCGCGATCGACATGGTGGCACCACCACCTTTAGCCGCCGTGAACCCGCAACAAACCACCGTGCCACCTGCCGGACCTTCAGCTGGGACCACCACACTAGCCGTCGTCGTACCATCTCAAGGCCCCGTGGTCAGATCTAGCCACCTTCATAGCACCGCCGTAGAGCATGGTGGAACCTCTCATCAAGGTGGGCTCATTACCACCGCCGACTTTGGCCCAATCTTAGAGCAACTTCATCCATTCCCTCCATTGCCTCCGCGCCCGTCGCATGCTCCCGCTCACATCTCTAATGAAGCCTAGTCCGTGTACAATTGGGCTCCACACACTTCTCTCCTCCCGATCCACGAAGTCAAGTAGACCTCAATTTGAGAGTTGACCAGCTAACTCAGAGAATGGACAACCAAAACAATTTGATGAGGCAACTCCTCAACCAAATAAACTTGGCTCAAAACCTTGGCTTGGGACAATAGGGTGAAGAGAGAAGGACGGACGGACACGCCGATATGCAGTTCAATGGGTACCGAGTAGGTCAAGTAGGAGTAAGCAGACAAGGAGATAGACAATAACGTGGTCAGCTTGTCGACATGTCGCAGGCATCTGCGAGCCACACTCAGAGCTGACGAAGTCTCCCATCCAGACAGAATTTAAGGGCCAATGTGCGTGAAAGGCTAGGCCCACAACCTGGCATCCGTGCTCGCCTGGGCCCACAAGGAAACGTGCTTGAAAGGCTAGGCTCCTAGAGAGGTCAACCTGACTGCCATCACCATGAGGATCGTGAAGGAAGGCACTCTGCTCGCTCGAAGAGAAATGTTCACGAAAGGCTAGGCTCTCAGGGAGGTCAACCAGATAACCCTCACGTTGAGGACCGTGAAGAAAGGCACTCCGCTGCTCGCTCTCGAAGAACCAATTCTCACCACCAAGCGGAGAATACTTCGCAAGCGCAGTCTACCGATACGCCGCTGTTTGGGCCTGGTTGAAATTTGACCGGGTCAGGCCCAAGATCCGACAATTAAATTTAACCGGGTTAGGCCCAAGATACGACAATTAAATTAACATTGGGCCCAATCAGTGGGCCTAATCAATAAAGTTGGATGGAAGCCCAAAATCATAAAGGTGGCCGAATATCTACATGTGGCTGCATACATTAATCTGGTCGAACATATCAATACGATCGAGAGCATAAAAGTGGTCGAAAACCTATATGCGGCCGAAAGTGTAGATACGGTCGAATGACTAAAAGCGGCCGAAAGGGTAGATACGATCGAATGACTAAAAGCGGCCGAATACATGAAATCAGCCAATGTTTAAATAAGGAGAGAGATAATCCGTAGAGGATTTTTCTCTTAGGTTACAATTCAAATACAGAAGGAATTATGCCAGATTGATGGTCAACCGAAGTTATTGTTGGAGAGCTCAAGATGGAAGGAAAATCAAATCAAATATTATTACTCATATTAAATCACATGCATGAGACAAGGGATTGAAGATATTCTGGAGCAATTATGATTGATTTGAAGGCCAATTGATAACCGACCAAATTGAGACGCACCGAAGCCCCTATAAATACCAAGCTTATGGAAGAGAGAAAGACCCCCGACACAACACACAACTTGTCATTTTACATTCTCTTCAATTTCTATCCTAGGAGTAGCATAATGTAGTCATAGCCTAGTTCTTTTTTTTCCGCTCTAGTTTCCGTAAATTTCAATTATGCCTTTACATTCTTGTTCTTGTTTTTCAATTCTATTTCAATTACAATAATTTCAATTCATGTTATCTTTATTGTTCTTCGTAATCTAGTTTACTTTCCGCCCTTTACTTTACGCACTCGCATTTCAATTATTTAATTTATGCAATTTACTTTACGCACTCGCATTTCAATTATTTAATATATGCAATTTACATTACGCAATCGTCTTTACATTCTTTATTTTACGCACTTTAAATTACGCACTCGTCTTTAAATTATTTTTTTTAAGCACTTTACTTTCCGCACTTGTCTTTTAATTATATTTAAATTCAAGCACCTTTTACTTCACGCACATGTTCTTCGTTTCATTACATTTCACCTTCAATCTTCATCTCCACCCACTCCACATCATTTGGTTGCTCATATAAAGCCTTGACTCGTGGTAGTGAAAGAACCTAGGCCGTGAGGAGGTTCCTTGCTCGGCCGAACAATCGTTTGATTAAAGTCAGATCTCAGACGCAACATATCCATCTACTCACATTCCATTCAAGCCCAAATTCGGGGCTTGGTGGTGGCACGCCCCGCACTCAAATAGAAGAAGGACCAAAAACTCCTTCAATCGGCCTACCCGGACGAAAAGAGGGAAACAGCCGCCTAGGCAGCGCAGCCGAGAAGGTCAACCCTTGCAAACCAATGAGGAAGTCAATCAGCGTCGTCCAAATCGCCGAGGTCGCCCACGTGACCGACTAACCATGCGTGTGGAAGACGTTGAGAAGCTTATAAATAACCGACTTCGAGACTTAAAGATTGGCGGAAATTTCGAAGATACACTACGCATGGAAGTAGACCGAGCAAACTCCTCACCTTTCACTACTGAAATCGAGCAGGCTACTCCTCCAAAACGATTCTCAACACCCTCTTTCACATGCTTCAAAGGAGATTCCGATCCCGAAAGCCATCTGAAGCATTTCAAGGCCTTATGATCCTCTACAAAGCCGAAGATGCGCTAATGTGCAAGGTGTTTGCAATGACTTTGCGAGGAGCAGCTCAGACTGGTTCCATACCTTGCCCTCCGGGTCGATCACAGCTTCAAGGAGCTTGCTTATGTCTTCACCAAAGATACACTTCTTACCGGACGATCAAGAAGAATCCTGACCACCTGTACAACCTGCAAGAAGCCCAACGAATCTCTTCGAGATTACATCAAGAGATTCAAAGCAGAAAAGGCTAACATCGTAGGATGCGATGACCGAATCGCGTCCTCTGCATTCAAGAAAGGTCTTAGCTGAGCACGACTTATACCGCGAGCTGACTATCACTCCAGCCAGACTCTGGCAGAGGTCTTCGCGACTGCGGAACGCTACGCGCTCTGGGATGACGATCGAATCGCCGCGAAGAAGTCCACCGAGCAGGAAGATCAGCCACCAGCGGGCAGGCCAAAGAAGCGACAGGTTTAGCAGCAGGGACAAAGACAACGTAGGTCGCACCCACAAGGAGATACTACGACAAGGGAGAACTACACCAAGTTCTCCATCCCTATACATCAAATTTTAGCCCAAGTGAAGGACAAACCTTGGGTAAAAAGACCGCCACCCTTGAAAGAGATCCGGATAAGAGGGATACCAGAAAATATTGTGCCTTCCATGCGACGCACGGGCACAATACGAATAATTGCTTTGCTTGGAAAGCGCACCTCGAAGAACTCGTAAGAGAAGGTCACTGCACGGAATTCATGCGAAGCAGGCCATCCAGCGAATCGAGGATCGCGATGCGAAGGAGCCACCTCAAAAGTCATAAGGATTAACACAATCCTGGCTGATTCCAAGGAGTCTGGGCTGACCAGCAAGGAAAAGAAGAGGAAGATCAAACAGGCCACTGTGATCTCCCAGGTCTCCACTAGTCTCCCACTGGCAGAAGACGATCCCATGATCGGCTTCCAAAAGAAAGACCTATCGGCCTCGATCTGCCACACAACGATGCCCTTATCATCAGCATTCAAATCGCTCAGGCCATGGTCGATCGAATCCATGCAGACGAGGGCAGTGCAGCCAATATCCTACAATTGGCAGTCATCCAGCAGATGGGCTTAGAGACAAAGATCAACAAATCAGCTAGGTCACTAACCGGCTTCAATGGCGCAACAACGGTTACCGTGGGCACAATAGATCTCGACGTCTACTCCCCACCTGTAATCAGCTTGCAAACATTCATGGTATTGATGAACTCTCACCCTACAATGGCATTCTGGGCAGACCATGGATCAGCAAGATCAACGCCATCACCTCGCCACACATCAGAAAATTCGCTACCCTATCCCTGGGGGCGGTATCGGTCAGATCAACAGTGATCAGCAATGGCGAGAAATGCTCAGCTCAAGGGCTGAAGAGAAGCAAGCAAACACAGTTCTCCCTGTAAATCAGGCAGATATGAAGGGAGTAGAGCAATCAGAGGAGAAGGCAAATCCGTTCCTGACGGCCGAGCAGACCAGAAAGGAAAGGAATAGCTACTCCCCAATAGCAATCAAAGAATCAGGACCAAGTCGAGGGAATCCGTCCGGAGGTCTCTCCTGAAGAAGGATGGAAGCCCGAGGAGGACGTCGAGCTAGTACCCCTTGATCCTGACAAGCCAGAGAGAAAAGCGCGGATCGGCTCGCGCCTAAGCCAGGAGGAAAAGGTAGAGCTTGCAGCCTTCCTCCAGAACAACAAAGACGTATTCGCATGGTCGCCATCCGACATGCCAGGCATTGATCCCCAGATCATCTGTCATCGCTTACACGTCAACCCAACAATCAAGTCTGTAGCGCAGAAGAGACGCAAAGGGTAAAAGAAAAGAGAAAAGTTGTGGTTAAGTGGCAATGGTTTCAAATTCAATTCCATGTTTCTTGGTTGTTCGAACGGAAGAAAGGAGTGTGAATCATAAATTGTGGAGGTATAAGGCTTTGTGGTCTATTTGATCACCTAAAAAAAAAGAAAAAGAGTGAAATTTTCAAGCGTGATGTTTCAAAGTCTTTTAGTCAACGATTATATGCTCTTACATTGTGAGTTCCTTGGACTTTGTTGTATCCATATCCTTCATTTCTTACTCACCTTACACCCTTAGCCCCATTACAACCTATAAAGACCTAAATTGATCCTAAATGTCATGTGGTTGAATTGCACACATTCTCCTTCTTTTAAGTGTTTAGCATCCTTCTTGAGATCATATTCATGCATGTTTTTCATCTTGCTAATTGTTAGTTAAGTCCCGTATGATTTAACTCTATTCTCATACTTACTATCGAGTGATGCACTGTAACCCTCTTCCGAGTGATTCATTTGTGAGAGGACAACTTTGGTGAGATTTGAAGTTACATTTGTGCTTGGTATGATTTTTGAGTTGTGTGAAAACTGAAATTGGAGAATGAGTTCCATTTGGCCATCACACTACTACACTTAAGCATGTTGTGTTCTGAACTTTGCTGTCTTGTGAATAACGTCTAAACTGAGTTTTTCTTGTGAAAACTTTTGAGTCATTTGCATAAGTCGCTCTCTCTTTGGAAAGTGTTCGGAAAGTTTTGTTTCGAGTCTTGTTTTAGTTTCTGTTTTGCTCGAGGACTAGCAAAAGATAAGTTTGGGAAGTTTGTTCGGTTCATTTTTACACATGATTTTTCATGTTATTCACCCACTATTTGAGTTAGTTCTTGACATTTTATAGCTTTTTATTTCCTTTTTGTGTTTTATTAGATTTTACATTGGTTGGAATGAAAATGAGCTAAAAGTGCATTATTGGTCATAAATTCTGTTTTGTTCATTTTCGTAGGTCAACTTCTTGGCCTTGGATCAGCATGCTTCGGTGCTCGGATGAGGTGATGATCTTTATGAGACTTGTTCCAATGGATGTTAACTACAACATATTCGAATTTGAGCTCAATTGGACAAGTATAGCTCATCCAGTTGATCCTGCATGTTACAACAGCTCTTGAAATCCGAATTGGGCCAGATTTTACCTCCATAATGTTATGTTGATTTTTCTTGTTACCATACCATTTGTTAGCAAGAAATTACTTTAATTGAGTGTAATTTTCTGAGACAAAGAGAATATTTATTAAGACAAAAACACATCATGAAGAGGAGACAAGGAGACAAGGGTGAGTTGGAAAGGAGCATAGAGAAGGTATCTTTCCTTTAGGCAATTGACTGGGGGGCAGATTGGAGGAGGGTATCATTCAGTTTTTGGCAGGGAGAGAGAGCAGGTTTTACGGAGAAACATTGAGCAGATTTTGGGGAGAGATTGGAGCTAGGAGAAAGCCAAGGTGCAGCCAAGCAAGGTGGAGAAGAAGACTCCCACCATTGAAGACCTTGAAGCTTTCACCACTTTCACAAAATCTGTAAACTCTTTCTAGTTTTAATTCGAATTTGTGTTTGAAATGATTATGAGGAACTAAACTCCATAGCTATGGCTTAGGTTGAAGCCCTAAACATGATTACCTTATTGTTTTGATGCTTGAGTGTATGAATTTCTGGATATTGTTGATGAATTCCAATTCACCAAATTAATCTATCCTTGATGTATGTTCTTCTTTGATTGATCACCTTTGAAAGCATGCTTCTTGAGGTTGTTGGGATTATGTGAATCTTCATATTTTCCTAAGCAACAAATGGATGGAGTAAGAACCATCCATGTGAATTGGTTTCTTGAATACCTAATGTAAACACCATGCTATTAGGATTCTTGTGATGTTCATATTCTCTTTGAACTTAATGGGTTTTCCTTGTAATTGAATCGAAGTAAGTACGAACCATACCTAGGTTCGGTTATGAGGAGGGCACAAGTATTGTAGCACGAACCATGCACTTTACATATATTAGAGAGAATCAATGCATCTTGAGCCATGACCCATGGTCTTGATTGCGAACATCTTCATTAACACGTTTAGAGTTCATCACTTGAGTATTCATGAACTTGGGTAGAATTGTTTAGGGTGGATTCCGAAACCCTAGTGTTTGTTACTTGATACTTTCACATTCTGCTAATTCATCTCTGCCATTCTCATTTAAATTCAAAGTCCATTTACATTCATGCAATAGAAATAGGTCACTTGAAACAAATCAAAAACCCCCCCCAATGTGTGTGTGAGTTGCGTGTTTGACACGTTTTGTGTCTTTGTCATTGGATTTTGTTTGTTTCCGTATTTGTTTTGGACTTTTGGTCCGCATTGTGTTCTTGCTTTTCTGTGCTAAATCCAACCGTATAAAGAACGTGAATTTTGGACAAACGGTTGGAAAGTTATAGGTCAAAAACTGGACAGAGGTTGAAACTGAAAAACAGGGAAAAACGATTCTGTGCAAAAACGACCGGTCGCTAGTGTCTAACGACCGGTCGCTCATCACACATTTTTCAAATTTCGACTCTGTGCAAAAACGACTGGTCGCACTGTTCATACGACCGGGCGCTAGACATTGTTCACGCACTGTTCACAGGTGATAAAGTGGTGATAAATGGCGATAGAAAATGCTGTTTGTGTTTTTCCTTAGTTTTCTTGTGTTGTTTCTTTTCTTTTACACTTCTTTACTCATTTTTAGTTTCCAATTTGTATTGTGCATGTGTGGTATGTTAAATTAGTGTTCTTTATGTACTCAAATTAGAACTTATAGGAAGCCGACAAGTTCTTCGTGGAATCGACCCCGTACTTACATAATCTATACTTCAATAGATTCGTGCACTTGCGGGTATTTTTAATTGGTTGTTTGCACATTAATTTGTGTCCTCTTAGGAATGCAACAAGAACACCTTGACCGGCCAAGCATTGAGGAAATAGAGCCAATCGACTCAATGCAGATTGATGAAAACCCCAGATGGCAAGACTCCATCATCGACTACTTGGTGAATGGAAATCTTCCGTCGGATAAGTCCGAGGCTAGGAAGGTCCAGCAGAAAGCCGCGAGATACTACATGCAAGGCTTCAAGCTCATTCGCAGATCATACTCCAGCCCTCGCCTCACCTGCATAAATACCCACAAACACTTGAGGTTCTCTACAAAATTCACAACGGCGAGTGTGGCAACTACTCTGGAGGCAGGTCACTCGCCCAGAAGGCTCTAAATATAGGCTATTTCTGGCCTACAATGCGCCATGACTCGACTGAGTATGTCAAAAGATGTGATTGCTGCCAACGGTACAAACCGGTTCCTAACCTCCTGCCGAAGTCTACCATCCGCAGAATAGTCCGTGGTCTTTCATGCAATGGGCCATCGACTTAGTGGGCCCCATGCCAATGGCACCAGCTAATAAAGAAATGATGATTGTCGCCACTGATTACTTTACTAAATGGATCGAGGCCGAAGCTCTATCTTCTACTAAAGAAGCTGACGTGGAACAACCAGCAGCGTCCTAAGGGAGATGCAGGGCAACAACCAGAAGCGTCCTTCGGGAGACGCAGCCCGCAAAGAAGCGTCCTAAGGGAGACGCAGGGTACGCCAGGTATTTCCTAAGGGAAGTATTTAGGTTCCTATCCGTTTCCTAAGGGAGGCAGGATAAATCATACAGTTGCCCATAAAAAGCGTCCTAAGGGAGACGCAGGGCGACGACCAGAAGCGTCCTTCGGGAGACGCAGCCCGCAAAGCAGCGTCCTAAGGGAGGCGCAGGGTGCGCTAGGAATTTCTTAAAAGGAAGTCACCATGCCTCCTGCGGGAAGTATCCAGGTTCCTATCCATTTCCTAAGGGGGACAGGATAGCCAAACAGTTGCCCATAAAGAGCGTCCTAAGGGAGACGCAGGGCGACGACCAAAAGCGTCCTTCGGAAGACGCAGCCCTTAGAGCAGCATCCTAAGGGGGTTACAGGGTGCACCAAGAATTTCCTAAGAGAGGTATCCAGGTTCCTATCCGTTTCCTAAGTGGGGCAGGATAGTCATACAGTTGTCCATAAGTAGCGTCTTAAGGGAGACGCAGGGCAACGATCAGAAGCGTCCTTGGGAGACGCAGCCCACAAAAAAGCGTCCTAAAGGAGACACAGGATGCGCCAGGAATTTCCTAAAGGAGGTATCCAGATTCCTATCCGTTTGCTAAGGGAGGCAGGATAGTCATACAGTTGCCCATAAAAAGTGTTATAAGGGAGACGTAGGGCAACGAAAGAAGTGTCCTAAGCTTTCTCCAGAAAAATGCAGAATACGCCCGGAATCCCTCAAGAGGGACCCTGGCTTTTGCAAAAATCCTAAAGGGGAAATGTACAGCCAAAACACTAGTCGGTTACTCAAGCAGTTCACAAGACAATATGCAGATTGAAGTGAAATGATAACTGAAATTTCCATAACAAAGTGACCAACCGGCCAAGTTCAAACAAAAAGAAGATGGTCAAACAAGACCAATTATTCTAAACAAAAAGCAGACTACAAAAGCTGAAAAGAAATAAAGGAGTCTTCATCTACTCCGAAACGCCGGCAGGGGATCCTTGATCTGCAGCTCTTCAGCGTCCACCTGATCAGCCACGATCTCAGTAGATTCGCATGCCTAATCTATGACGTCTGCCACCACTCTCATCGACACGTCTCCAGACGTAGGCCAAACGGGCCACACTCATCGACACGTCTTCAGACGTAGGCTAAACGGGCCACACTCATCGACACGTCTCCGGACGTAGGCCAAACGGGCCACACTCATCGACACGTCTTCGGATGTAGGCTAAACGGGCCACCCTCATCGACATGTCTCCGGACGTCTCATCGACACGTCTCCGGATGTAGGCCAAACGGGCCACACTTATCGACACGTCTCCGGACGTAGGCCAAACGGGCCACTCTCATCGACACGTCTCCGGACGTAGGCCAAACATGCTTGCATCCTCTACAAGGCTGGACTTGTTCACCTTGAGATCAGCCGCTGACATTGCAGAAGAACCCTTCGCCCGGGCATATGACTTTCTTGCTTTCTTAGCCTTTGCCAACCTCACCTTCAAAGGAATTGGCAATGACGAATCAACTCTACGCTTGACTGCTCGTGACTCAAATAGCTGGATCATGATAGTTTGGTGGATAAGCAGACCTCCCAGGTGAACAAGATCGCACACGGACTACTTCACGGAGCAGATCACGATCTCCAAACTCATCAGCAAGAGGCTTAAGGGAAACATCTCTAATATTGCGCATACCGCCAATCTTCTTGCTATCCCAAACAAGATGTTTGACCCTAGCAGATGATGAGGGAACAGCTCCTACGTGAGTCTTCTCAGCATAAGGAAACTGTGGCTTCTTCCTCAATGGAGACACATTCCTCACCCGTGAAGAAGTAGCTTGAGTTCTCGAAGACTTGACATCAACCTTTCTCTTTTAGGGGAGTTCTGCAGAACACTCCTCCTGTCTAGCAGGCAAATCATTAGGGTCTGGACCATTCTGCTTCCATCTCTCGACATCCTTGGTAGGGGCAGTCCACCGACTTCCTCCCGATACTCGCTCAGTAGGCACCAAAGGCCACCACCTCTCCAACCGTCTTCGACCGCCAGTCACGATGACAACCAGCCTAGTCCTACCAAGCTGGTCCTCGCAGCGAAAAAATATATGTGCTCAACTTACCTTGGGATGCACGGCAACTCCTCTCTTCGACGGGCAGTACAAATTCTCCAAGATCTTTCTCAAGCTAGAAAGTAGAGAAGTTAAGTTTGCGATGTGAGAAAGAGTGAAGAAAAGCCCAGTATTTATACAAGTTGGACAACCCAGGTCAAAGAAGGAATCGCAAGCTCATTCCTACTGGGAATCCAACTCAAAGAACAGTCAGAAGCCTACTCTAATTAGGAACCTGATATGCAAAAGGAGTCCAACTCGCAGAAGAAAGCCCAGATATAGTTGGAGAGTCCGAAAAATAATTTCATCTCCTACATGCCACACAAGCGCCATGCAGAAGCTGGGGGGCATTTGTGGGAGCAAATATTTTGTCTCCAATCAGAGCACGCCACGTGGAAAAGAAGATTATCCCTTAAATTAATTAATTAAACCATTATTGGGATAATTGATTAATCAGGATAATATCTTAATTATATGGTATTATCTCATAATTAATAAAGATAATATCATTAATTGGGATATTATCATAATAAAGGGATATTATCTTATAATTAATGAGATAATATCAATAATTTGGTTATTATCTTATCAAAGGGATAATATCCTAATTATGGGTATTATCTTCTAATTAACGAGATAATTCAGATATTATCCGACTCGATCTCTACGAAACCCTAGCCCCGAGGCTCCTATAAATAGATGGTTTTATTCATCATTCAAGGTACATCTAAATCTACTTGAAAAACCCGAGAAAATACCCGAAGCTCTCTCTCCCTCTCCACTCTCCACTCTCCATACTTTCTCCACACGGCTCCAGCCACCACACACGGCTCCGGCCACCCGGTTTACACCATACAAACTCCGTACCCTTTGCTTAGCTATTGTTTTCCTACAAACACTCGAACTGACTTAGGCATCGGAGGGCCTTTGGCCAACACCCCCGGGTGTAATCTATTTATTCCAATCTATTTTACAGGAAGCGAGGAAGAGAGAGAAGGAAGATCGAAGGTTCAAGGATCTAGAAGCGAATATTCTCCCGTGAGATTATTTGCACAAACAATAACTATCTGGTAAATCATCGATCCGAATGAATATTCATGTCATCCATCTTGGTAAGCAAATTCATTTTTCGAAATAAAACTTGCTCTTGATCTCCTTCAACAAAAATCTTGTAAGATTACTGCAATCAAACAAAAGTAAATGTGTGTCTACTCTTGATCTCATTTTTTTTTTTTTTTTCAAATGGTTACTTATATATTGAGTGTGATTTTTTCTGAATTTTTCTTTTATAGGAGTTAATAAAAATCTAAACATTCACACGACTCACCAACCAAAATAAGTCTAAACTAAACTAATCAAGGTATCACGATATTATCACGTGATACCTTGGTTAAGAATGCGAAAAAAGTTTGTCCTATGATAATCACGTGATACCAATTAAAAAGATTCAAATCCCTAGAAAATAAATGTAACTCACCCAAAAAAGAGAGAATATGTAACAACCCTTAATAATTGTTGAAATAGAAAGATGAAAAAAAAAACTTAACTGCATTAAGAAATCATAATTGAAAAAGAAAACACCTAGAAAGCCTAATTGACCAAGAAAATGTAAAATTATTAAATTATTGTAAATAATACGAACTGCAAGAAAGTAATAAAAAATATGAAAATTATCCCGGTTAAATTAGGGCACATCGCGTCTGCCAGGACAAGTCGTGGGACTGCCATACACACTAGAAAGATCTTTGAGAATATTCCAAGCACCTTCTTATCTTCTAGCAGCATACACACTAGAAAAAAGGCTAGAGAGATGTCCGCAATTCACCTCAGATCACTTCCTTTATTGGTAACAGACTTACAATACAAGTTATCTGTAGCTCTTACACAAATTAAAACAACACTAGAGTCCCACATCAGAAGCTTATTGAAATATAGGAGACTTATAAGGCTCACACTAAAGTTTATAATTGCCGAGTCTAGTAGTGTGGACTTGTAACTAAACAGGGCATTAAAGTGATTCGTACATGTGGATCTTGGGTCAAGCCCTAGGCCAACAGGGCACTCCCCTACCCACCATGGGTAGTTAGCAATTAACAAATGCTTGAAATATCATGCTAGGAGCGAAGGCCCTATGCCTGAGGGTGGGAAGGGCTTGGTGGCTTGCTTCAACTCACACGCACAATCAACTTTTTGTTCTTTATTTGTAAATTTCGAAATGCTTCAAATTATTTAGGGCCCAAGCCTTTAATTCAAATTTTTTATTTCCGACCTGTTTAAGTAGTTGATTTATTTTTTCTAAAAACGTGGTACATACATTCATATAATTCCAAAGATGAGAATGCTTAGGCACAAATAAATTCTGTAGTTGGTTCTAAAAAATAAAAAATTTGTGGTTGTGCAGAGGCCTAAATATTTTTTTTTATATAAATCTATAAATATCTTGATGGGTAAATTTCACCTTACTAATAAGAAGTTGCCAATATTCTAACTTTGCTATCTAAAGTTTTTTTTTGTATCAACTTCGTACCCAATATTTGATTTTTTTACCACTTTCATACTTCCGTTAGTCAAACTGTTGAGTTATTGATGATTGGTAATTAATGCCCATAAAATATCAACATATTGTGCCACATCAGCTGATAAAAATAAAATATATAAATTAAAATTTTGAAAAAAAATCTGAAAATTTTAATTTTTTTATAAAAAACTCTCTCTCCTCTCCATGCAACTAACGACACAAGGTCGGGTGGTTTTGGGTATGGGGTGGGGATCTAGGCCGGGGATCTAGGGGAGGGGAGGTGATTCTGGGTCAGGGTCCTCAGGGAGGTGGGGTGGGGATCTGGGGTTGGGGAGGGGGATCTGAGTTGAAGAGGTGGTAGCTGCTACTTTCGCCAGATTTCAAATACGGCGACTGTGACAAATCCGACCTGCGTTTGTTCGAAGAGAGAGAAAGGAAATAGATACAGAGGAAGGGATGGGTTGTGGACGGGAGATGTTTGTTTCGTTGCTGGGGTGGGTTTTTTTTTTTTTGGACAAATTGCTGGATTGGGTTCTGCAAATTACTCACCTTTTCGCTAGTGGTGGTGATCAATTAGGCCATCCCCAATGGTTGGGGCTCTAAAAAAGGTTTATAGAGCCCTATTTAAAGCTCCTATAGAATCTTTGGGGCTCTAAAGGAATCTCTCCCACAATGGGAGGCTTATATTTTTTTATGATGTAATTTGATTTACTTGGTGTTTTTATTAACTATTTTACTTTAATGTTTGTTCATGTTATGTTAGTTTTTTTTTTTGTGAACATTTCAACCCAAAAAAAATCAAAATTTGGAGAAGATTTGGAAATCAACATTTTATTTCATAGATACGGCTTTGTAAAAAAATCACATTGGAATAAATTTGTTGACATAGCTTTGTAAAAAAAATTTGGAAATAAATTTGTAAAAAGATTTGGAAATAAATTTGTTGACATAGCTTTGTAAAAAAAAATCACGTTGGAATAGAGCTGTTGACACAGCTTTGTAAATTTGGTTAATGTGGGCCAACATACAAATGAACGTGGGCCAACATGGATGCTTCTGACATATATTTTGCCCATAATCCCATAAATCATCTCCAGAAAACAAATATAGTATTGTTTTTGCTGTGAGCATTACTGTTTTAATTCTTTCTTGATGTTGTAGTTTTGATCTTGTTGCTGAAGTAATAGTTTACCAAATGAGTTGAAAGAGAGGGGTGGGGTCTTCGTGGTTGGTATGGTGGTGGGGTAAAAAGGGGTGGTAGTTGGTCGCCGATGGTGTAGGAGGGGGATGGTTAGGTTTTTTTCAATGCTTTTTAATTGATGTTTTGGTAATTGAGAGAGAGGGGATGAGAGAAAAAGAGGTGGAGAGAGTTTTTTTTTTTTTTTTTTTTTCAAATTTAATTTTTTGAAAAAATATTTATCATGTTTTACAAATGTATTTATTATTTTTAAATAATTTGTGTGTCTCTTTGTTGCCACGTCATTTACCACGTAATGAGTTAATAAATTTTTTAACGGCTAATTGACGGTGGGTATGAAAATGGAAGGAAATTGAACTTTATGTACAAAGTTTATATGAGAAAAACTTTAGGTAGCAAAGTCAAAATTTTAGGAAACTTCCAAGTAGTAAAGTGAAATTTATCATATCTTGATTGATAACTTATTCTAAAATATAACATAAAACATTAAAGTAAATATAATCTTGACAAAATTCATAATTACCTCAAACTCCTCAATCAATCTGAAAACAATGCTACACTTACCAATTTCGAACTCTAAGTTTTGGGTTATATGCATATGTATAATTAGATGACATATATTAAAGAGTGCTGCTATTTACATCTTCTAGTCCTATTTCCCTACCCAAACCTTAGATGACATATGGTAAAGCCTTACAATACTCAAACCTTACGCTTAAGCCCATTTTGACTTTTCTAAGGGACCAAATATACTACACAAACCATAAAAAAAACCTAAAAATTACAACACTACTATTAGAGCTTTTTCTCTTTTTTTTTTGGTTGGTTTTTTTTGGAAAATCACAATGCAAGGGTAATAGTGCTACTTTACATATCTGTTGGTCATTTTTTCTTCAATTTATAGGTTTTAGTGTTTATATATATAATCAATGCAAGAAATGAGTTATATTATAAATTTTTCTATTTTTAATAAAAAAAACAAGTTCTTTAAATAAAATAAAGTTCAAGAATACAAACTAAGATATCGAAATGACGCTAATAGAGTTTAGCACAGTGGAAAAGGGCTTTAACTTGCAAACTAGTGGTCTCAAGTTGAACTCCTATGGCACTGTGGTAGTGCCTCTATGTGTGTGTGACAAACCTCTCATCTCTCTCTAGTTTAGACTATCGCTTGTACCATCTAAAGAACCAAGCCCAAGAGGACAAGAAAACTAACACGCTAAAAACCAAAACTAAAGCGGACTAAGGGCCTCTTTGGGAGTGCTTCTGAAAGGGCCAAAAGCGCTTTCTGATAACTAAAAGCGCTTCTGACATCATTTGGCAGAAAATATTAAAAGCACTTCTGGGTCATAGAAGCGCTTCCTGGAGAAGCACCTGCTATGTGCTTCTTCAGGAAGCACTCCCAAGTGCTTTTCTACTAAGCACTTTAATTTTTTATGAAAATTCAAGATTTTATAATAAAAGCGCTTTTGTTAGAAGCGCTTATGAGCAGAAGTACTTCCTAGAGAAGCAGTCCCAAATGAGCCCTAAAGCTGTACGAACAATTACTAGCCTAGACCAACTTGTGTACCAACTCTCTAATAGAGGTGGAGCCCACCAATACAATGGGTCCCATGCTCTATTAGAGAGTTGGTATCCCAAGTTGGTCTCCCAAGTTGGTCTTCCTAGCATTTTGCTTAAACTAAATCTCAATGACAACCCAGAAAACCCAAGATAACCGAAACACTAAACCAACCGAAGAGTCGCAGTCCCACCCACTAGGGCGTAGTCTTTAGGTGAACACAAACATGTGATAAATCTGGAGAAAACTTGGTTTCCATTGATCTAATTGCGAATAACAGCGAACAAATATGTTAATCATGACAAAAACCAATTGGGTAGCAAACTCTTCAAATACGAGGTAGAACTAAATTTAGAGAAGATGAGAAGTGTTAGATAAAGGGTTTTTGGAGCAGGATCTAATTGAGTGCATAGCCCAACAGAAGTCATGATGAACTTTGATATGAGCATGCCTCAGAAGAAATCATAACAAAAGGCTTCTGATTCAAAAACACTTAATGAACTTATTCACTAACCCAAAAGAAAACAGAAGAGGAGATGAGAATTGAGGGGTTGCTCTCCTCCCATATGGAGGCATTTCTTTGGGAGCTTTCCAATTCATAGTGCAGTTAAGTGTCAATGAGTGTCTACTGATTGTGGGTTCGTCGTGCAACGGATCTGTCCTCCTCTCATATGTTTTCCTTACAGACAAATCTCACGATTTCATTCGTATGTGATCATGGAGAGAAGTTGGAAAGACTTGTTGCTTGATTGTGGCTTCACTTCCCCAACTTCAAGGTTCTTTTGTTTGTTGAGAGAGACAATTTCGATTCATCTGATTGCTCAACTCCAAATCCTCCGTGGTGGCCACAGTTAAGTTAACAAGTCACGACTTTTATTTTTTCAGTTACAACAAGTTCTAGCTTTTGACAATAAAACAAACCTCAGCCTCATCAACCATCAGTCCATCAAGAGAACCTAATTAAGCTCATGGGTAAAAACACCATTAGGAGTTGTAAGTGCGTCAATAATTATTTTTGTGTACTGAAGACATACTTCATTCACCAAATCAACCAAAGTTGATACAAGCAAAGCCTTTAACATCACCATTAGCCTTTAACATCACTGTACTTAAACATAAACAAGAAATTTAACTTCTAATCCAAAAATATTTGAAGTATCATCAAACAAAACACTAGCTGGTCACTAAGTTAGAGGCCAATTAAGGTTCTGGTGTCCAACTATATAATATTAATCAAGGGCGCTCACAGCCCTTTATCAAAATGGTGTTTTAGCTCATTGTTAGACTGCACCACCTCCTCCAGTGTGGTGTGTGGGTGCTTGTTTCAATCTTCGAAATCTTCACAACTGTCGGTCGAATAAAAAACTGATCCCAACTCCGCAATATCTTCCTCCAGAAAAAGAGCTTTGGTCTCTCCTAGCAGCTTCAACCCTGCACACCTGTATCAGCAGTTGTGACATTAAAAAAGTAAAATACTTGAACAGATACTGGTCATTTCCAAGGAATTTAAAAAAATACTTGAACAAATGTGTTAGGTTAATGTTTTCTTAATGGCTTACTGAGTACCATTTTAAAACAGATATGCAAACAGAATAACAAAACAGAATAAATAGAAGTTCTCAATGGCTTTGCCCCAGTCCCTCAAAAATGGTATGACTAATGGAAATTTTGAAAAAGTGGCTTCTACATAAGGCTATTCCAAAATGAGAAATGCATTTATTGTTTTCCAACATTAGAAATTCAAATAAGTTCTTCATCTACCCAAAAGATAAAACTCAACCATGTACAATCGAAGACCGAATCAAAACATAGACGACAGTTCAAATTGATTGGGAACCAATTCATGAACATGTTGAGTTATTCATGGATCTTTAGATGACAGTCATGCATAAATGTTGGTCCATGTATAAAGCCTTCTGAGGTAGAGGCATATTTTATAAAGCAACTCCACACACGAGTTAACTTCCCAATAGCAAAACAAAAACCTCATAATTCAATTGCATAAATGTAGGAGTTTCAAGAAGAGACTTTTGGGATTGAGTATTGTAGTACCTGAACAAGTAGTAAAAGAAGAGACTTTTGAGCAAGAATAGCAGCCTCCCACCTATTAAAGATTCAAGCAAACAGCACATAATGCCCTTAAAATCATCAGCACTGTGGCAGAAACTCTGGATAGATAATCTTAGTTTGAGAGCAAATTAAACAATGAAAACAAACAGCTCAAAAGAAAACTGGAAAGAAAAGGTGACTTACTGAGATGAATTATGAGAATTGACCATCGTCATTAGCTTTTCAAGTATTATTTTGAGACCTCATTGAATGATTGAACCAAGCACAAAATAATTTATACTTTCTTGAATCTTTTGCTGATTGGTTCATCATCGTCATCAGAGCTATCTATCACTTCCTGGTTCATTGTCGTCATCAGAGCTACCTGATGCAGAATGCGTTCTATATCAATACCACTTCCTGGTTCATGGTTGTCATCACAGCTATCGCTTCCTGTTTTATCGGCCTCATCAGAGCGGTCACTTCCTGCATCACTTTCATCATTAGACCACTGCCACAGTCCACTACCAATTGGGCCTGCCTCTGGCGACAAACTGAAAATTTTTGACTCGACAAAACTAAAAAATCTATTTCGGCAGAATTTTTGTCGCCAGAACTGGTTTCTCTTGGGGATTTTCAGTATTCCGCTGAATTCTTCCAAATTTCTCTCATACACCAAACGTGCCCCACATTCCTTTATATTCGAGCTTGTTTTGAGCATGTTGCTCCCCGTTTTGTTAAACAAAGATTCAAGTCGAATATAATGCGCTTCAAATGAAAACCGATGACTACTTGAGGCATTCCAGAGGCTGGGATGACAGCGAGGCAAATAAAAAACCCAAAGGTGTTGTGACCTAAGATACCCCACTCTGAAAATCTCAGACTCAATTGGCAAACATTTAATTTGGAAATAATCATATCCAACAAGGGCGGCTGGATTTTCCAAGTATTCAGAATCTTCAAAAACAACACATAAAGCAATCCCAAGCCAGTCGCTGCTACATGATGATTGTGGAGGTGGAGATACAGGCAGCTCCACAGTTATTGAATCTCCCACACTTCGATTACTGAACCACTCTGGAATTTCACTTCCAGGGCATACAATACACTTACCATCACTTCTTGCATAGATTTTCTGTACCCAAAGAATTACCACTATTATATTTATTTTTTATAGAAAAAGAAAATCATGATATGTATTCATTCAACGAGAGAGAGAGAGATAGTACCTCAGAGTTAGGGGCCAATCTCATTATCATTGCAAATATTCTATTAATCCAGCCTTCTTCTTCAACCAATCTCAAGCAATTTAGACAATTGAAAATAAAATCATACACATTGGCTCCCCTCAAATTTGATGGATCTGACAACCTCTTCAAGGAAGTACAATCGTTTACATTTACGTATAAGAATTCACTTGACGGGAGATCTGGCACTTGCTGAAGCCTTTCGCACAAACTCAAGTCAAGATAACTAAGCTTAGAAAGGAATCTAATGCTCGCGGGAAGGCTAACGAAATTGTTTCCACTAAGTATTAAATGTTCTAAAGAATAAAAGCAGCAGCCAATATAATCAGGAATGACTCCTTCACCAATATTACAATCACTTAGTTCTAAACTTGTCAAAGAGCATAAACGATTTAGAGAAGACAACACCAAACCCAAAGGGTCAGGTGCAGGGTCGGGGTGACTCTTTCTAATTCTAAACCACGCACTGCCATCCCTTGAAGTTGATGATCGAAGAAGGGATATATATTTGGTATTTTTCATAACAACAAGCAGCTCTCTCATAGCACTTTCACTTAATTCAAGCTCCTCTAAACACTCCAACACCCCTGGCAGTTTGACAAGTTTTGAGGATCTTTGCATATAAAGTATTTGACCCGAGAGACCTTCGGGACTTTCAGGATCTTTGAATAAGGGGCCCCTAGAGTATATTATAGCGAGGCCAACCAGACCTTCAATTGATGAAGGAATTTTCTCAACAGCAGTACCTTTTAAAATGAGCTTGAACAAATTTTTCATATGTCCCTCAAATTCTGGAAGCCTTTTCACTTTTGAGCAGCCCCAAAGACTGAAATATTCAAGAGAATCCATTTCCACTTTACTTGGGAGATTCTTGATACTTTTACAGTCACTAAGGTCCAAACGTTTCAACCTTTTGAGAACTGCAATAGATGTGTGGACCTCAATTAAATTCGTACAACTTTTCAGCTTCAAATCCTCAAGACTAGGAACGAGTGTGAAATCTGGAGTACTGGTCAATTTATCAGAGTAACTAAGATCAATATATTTCAACTTTGGGAAGTCCTGTACAGTACATAAAAGTTGTAAAATGATTAGTATCAAAAAAACCTTACAAACTAAACCAGTTACAATTATATTCAAAATACTTTAAAAAAAGAATTATAAAATGCCATATTTCCATAATCTTACCTTTGCTCCATCCCAAAGCTGGAAAAGTTTGCTATGACGCATCTCTAGTTTAACAAGGAAGCGTGGGTGAAATTTTGGTGTGAGTGATTTGGGAAGATACCAGCTCCAACGAATAATTCTTAATGAATTTGGAAGAACTTTGGGCCCTGAAGAAAAGATTACATTGTCAAATTCAAGATGCCTCAATTTGCGCATCTTAGAGAAGGCTTTATTACAATTCCAGTGCACCACTTCTAATTTCGGCAAACATAAGACTATGGCTTCAATTGCGGATGTTCCCTATAATTAAGAAAAACAGAAAAGTTAATTGCACATTCAAGTTTATAATGTCGTTTCAAAATAAATGACATATATTATCTTCTAAACTTAGTATTTTAACATAAGTTCCTACCGTATTGTTCATGAATACAGGAGAAATGTTGTTGGGATGCCACAAACAACTGCGTTTACCAGGCTCATCGACAGACTCTTGACGAACAATTTCCCATGCCATTTCTTGTATCAAATCATGCATCTCAACAATGTCACTATGAAAATAGGTTTTTTTAATAGTTAAGAGAGATTTCTCAATAAGAATATCCATCACAATAAGACTGGAAATGTCCCAGATATTGTCTAGTATTTCAATTACTTTCTCTTTATCCTTCCCTTTATGGAAACATGCAACATGGAGAAAAAGTTTCTTCTCCATCTCTTCTAGTCCATCATAACTTACTTTGAGTGAATGAAAAACTGTTGGATTAGGAATTTTCTCTAGATTATGCAACACACTATTCCATGCATCTTGATCTCTCGTATACAAAAAAGACCCCAAAGTTTTAAGAGCTAATGGAAGGCCTTTGGCACAATGTAGGACACGCTGAGACAGTTTTAGAAAACCTTCCGCAGGCTGATTTTTCTTAAAGGCATGTCGACTAAAGAGCTTAAGAGCTTGTCCATTGTTTAATACCTCGACCTTATATCGTATCGCTATATCATGCTGAACTAGTAGACGTTCATTTCTAGTTGTGATGATAATTCTACTCCCTACACCAAACCAAGTTTTCTCTCCAACCAGTTTTTCTAGCTGGTTTAATTGATCCACATCATCGAGGATGAGAAGAACCTTTTTATTCCATAAACATTTCTTAGTGAACAATATTCCCGACTCCTCATCCCAAACATGGATAATATTTTCTTCCTTCAAGATTGGGAAAAGAAGTTGTCTTTGTAGAGCAACTAGTGTACCATGCTTTGCAGAAACCTCACTCACATCAGATAGAAAAGAACTAAGTTCAAAATGAGGGGAAATTCTCTCAAAAACTAGCTTAGCAAGGGTTGTTTTGCCTACCCCGCCCATCCCCCATACTCCTATAAAACGAACATCATTTTCTTCGGGAGCTAATTGCAAACGTAGTTGCTCAAGTGCAAAATCAATTCCGACTAAATTTCCTAGAGAACCTGACAACATGAATGTTGGATGCACTTTCCTCCACACACATTTGACAACATCTTTGATAAGCTCTGCTTCCGACCTACAAGGAAGAAAAATAAAATAATTAACCATTAATCCATAAATACAACATCCGAGGTCGTTGCAGCAAGAACAGAAACGTAAAATCCAAGTAGGATTCTTGTCAAGACACAAGAAATTAGTTGTTAATGCATGCATGCTTACTCATAATTCTTTGAATCAAAGCCAGAGAGATTAGCAACTTTTCTTAAAGCAGCTCTCCACCGCTTCAGCTTCTCTGCTTCTTCACTAAACCTTTCTTCATGCTTAGTGAAGGCTTCCGCAAAACTCCCCTTTTGGTTTCGTGCATCGGAAGGATCCACGTCATAAAAGATTGGTAGAATTCTCTTGGTGTCTTCCATGCATTCAAGAATCTTTGAGAGTTCATCCAAGCACCAAGGGGAAGAAGCGTAATTTGGGGAGAGAACAATGATGGCAAGATGTGATTCTTCGATTGCAGTCAACAGCTCCGGAGAAATAGTTGCTCCTATTTCAAGGTCTCGGTCGTCCTTGAAAGTTTTTATTGTTTGCCGGTACCGCAGTTCGTGGTCTAAATGAGACATAAAACCCCTGCGAGTGTCTGCACCCCTGAAACTCTGAAAAACATCATGTTTCCATCGAGGAGGAGACGATTCAGCCGAAAGAGATGCAGAGGCTCTTTGGGTGCTCAAGGCCATTGGAAAAGACGGTTCCTCAAAATCTGGCTTTGAACACGCTCAGTAGAAACATAGAAAGAAGATGGTATAGTGCTAGCTTTAATTTTCTTTTGGTAATTGAAAATGTATTAAGCAAAAGAGAATAAAGAAAACAAACTAGAGATCAATGAGGTATCAGAGCAATCGATCCTCGGTTGTCTTTAAATTCTCATATCAAAATTTCTCCTCCCCTCCTCTTCAAGGGGGAGGGGGAGTGAAAAATGATCTGTTTCTCATTATCATGGAGATTTTGCCTCTTTCTTGACTCTGACATACCCTTCTCTTCAGGGGGAGAAGAGAATTGAAGAGAAGTTTTTATGTTCTTAGCCGTGTTCACAGGGTTTCTGTGTCATTTAACCGAATTCACAGGGTTTCTGTGTCATTTAAACCGAATTCACAGGGTTTCTGTGTTCTCTAAATCCTCGTATCGAATTTTCTTGAAACACAAATCGTATTCCTCATATCCTCGTATCGTATCCTCGTATTCTAAATCAAATTCCTTGTTCAGATTTAGATCTTCATACCCACATCCTCATATCCTTTATCCTGAAACCCTAAACACATCTTTTTTCTTTTATTCTTCAATCATTCCGCTGCCATGGATATCGTTTCCAAATTCTCTCAAATCAAAGAATGTCAACTGGACAATAAGCTCAGCAGACCACCAAAACAATCACAAAGCCAGAGAATTTGCAGGAAAAGAACCAACCCAGGCACTATAGAGACAATAAAGATGCACTAATGGGGATAGCAAAGAGGCACTATGAGAGGAATGGGTTATTATTGAATAAATGTTTGAAAATGCTTATTTTAGCACAAACGCAAAAATAATTCATGAAAACACAATAGAGATAATGAAAGCAAGGTAGGGGACGTAGGAAAGGAAATAATGGAAGAGAGAGAGAGAAAGACAGAGACATGGAAAACTCTGTGTCCACGTGGTGGTGTATTCAATTAGGATTCTAGAACGAGAAGCCAACGTCAAGGCAGCGGAAGGTTGAGATATATTTCCATCAACCATAACACTATGATAGGGCCCTTGCTTTTTGGACAAAGGGTTGTTTTTTTAATTGAATTTTTGGACGAAGAGTTTGCTGTTCATGAACAAAGTCAAAGGGAAATTTCCAACTCCTGGAAATTTCAAAGGAAAATTCATTGTTTAGGTATGAAAGTTTCCAACTCGTGGAAATTTCAAAGGGAAATTCATTGTTGTGGACCCAAGTAGAGGAAGAATTTGGAGAGAGAAAAAAAAAGGGATGGTCGACTAGTGGCTAGGTCAAGATAGTTTAAAGAAAATAGAGTTGGGAAAAAAGAGTGATAAAAGAAAATAGTATTGGGAAGTCTATGCAAATATATCTGAATCTATAATAAAAGTTCATATTAAGTCTTAGAAGGTAAAAGAATAATGCAAAAAGGTCAAATCTTTACCTTGAATTTACATTCAGTACTTCTACATCCTTCCCCACCAGAATATCCTTCAGTGAAATAAAGCTCGGAACATGACTGAATACCTCAAAATCTGACTTGAACCCACGAAGCTTAAGAAAAATGAACGGACTGTGGTTTCTTGGGTGATAGTAAAAGAAGGCATTAGTATGAGAATTAAACATCAACAGACACCCATTCTGCAAGTATTTCATGGGTTTGAATGAGCCATACGGCCACCTTCCAGCATCTTCGGTATCAATCGAAATATTCTTCCTCCAAAGTTTTTGTGCACCAGAATCATTCAGTGACCAAAATTTGATTTTAAGACCATCAGTATGACACACACAAATTCTATCTCCCAAAACTCCCAAGACCACATTACGACATTCCTCCCGTCCAAAAGGCAGGGATGGAACTGATTGCAACTTTTCAGTATCCAAGTCAAAAGAAATTATGGTAAAACTTGACCATTCATCGCAAAACCAATAAAGCACTCCTTTCACTAGGTGGGGAATGCTAGCTTACTAGCTAAGTAGGGAGCACTACCAACAGATTTCCATGAACCTGCTCCAAGTGTGTGTATCTCAGCCACCCTACTGGGACGAGGGGTCCCTTGCTTAAACATTCTTATCACCTTATATTCGTTAGTCCTTGGACTGAATCCGAATCCACAATCGATTGAAATCTTTTCATTCTCAGGTTTAGAACCTTCGGGAAGGTTTATAAATTCTCCGGTTATTGGATTGCACACAACAGCAGGGTCATTGGAGAATGGCTCAGACAGGCAAAGCAAGCCGTTACACGAGTTCACCACATTGTACTTGTGATCATTTCGCCTTGTCTTGATGCAAGGCTTTCTTGTAGTGCCATGTTTCCTATCAAGCATCACATTGGCATTACCGTGGTTACTGATTACTTGCTCAGCATTGCGCAATGGGATTTTACATTTGGAAAGAATCATGTGGAAATCAGATCGCTTACGATAACGGTCATATGCATCACAGTCCCTCAAAAACGAACCAGAGCTATCTTCAGGCTCAACCAAGTAAAGGGTTCTTGGCACGCGTGGTGGACCCAAGGGCCGGACCATAGGAAAGACCTCTGCTTGTGCAAAATGCAGCTGAGCAAATTCAGGGTCTGAAATTAGACCATGCCAAGTCTTGCACACACACTTGCACACGAGAATGCTCCTTGTTGGGATCTTTAGTAGAACCATGTGAATGACACAGACTTTGGAAGATCTGTTATAAAAGGACCCATTTCTTGAATTTCTTGAATGCGGTCATCCTTGTTCCCTATTTGGGTGGCACAAGATGTAGACTTTCTTTTCCTCTTCATCAATCTATTGATAAGAAAACACTAAAATAATATAAATAAGGGGTTAAGCCAGTTGTGGTTAAGTGCCACAGAGAAAAGAACACCAAAATCACCACATTAGCACAACATCCACAACTGACCCACCTAATTAAAAACGGATTGAAGTGGAAAAAGAATCACTTATATGCTTTTCCTATTACTGATATAAAAATCATAGTAAATCAGTGATGTAATATCCAAGTGAAGGAAAAATGAGAATTTTAGGGTAACATATGATCAAAACGAAAAGCTAAATTATAAAAATTTGTAACAAAAATAGGGTTTAAAACACTAAAATGGTAAGAACTGAAATTATTACCTGGACAAAATGGTAAGAACTATGAAATAGTAGCCCCTTGCAGAGAGATAGAAGCGTTTTACCTAATGGCAGAGGGCGAAAAGGCAATTGCTAATTTGTATGTGAGGGTTCAACTTGGCGGGAAGAGGGTTCAGCTTGGCGGTAAAAGATGATGCACTGACTGGCCCAATGGGCCTTTCAACTTTTGGACCTCTACCCCCACCAAAGGCCCGTTCTAGTGTAAAGTTTGCGGCAGAGAGTGTTTTTAGAGAATATTTTCAGAGAATGAAAACAAAAAAACAAATGGCTCTGAAATGCGTCGGGGTTAGATTAATTAGAAAACTATCTTCAAAAAACAAAACAATGAAACGTGGTCATGGTAGTTACAATTGTTTTCAGGTGTATTTTTTATTAATTCTGATATTTTTAAGAGGCTAAAATGATTATAAACAATGAAAAATAAATTAAAGCTAAAAAACTATAATTTTATATCCCTTTCTTTTTCCTTCTTTTTATCATTTCTCTCTTTCCTACTCTTTTCTTCTTCTTTTCCTTGCACGGTGTGTTTCTCCTTGTTCGTCATATTTTATTCTGTCTCCTCATTTCGGTCTTACCTTTCCTTCCACAAGGCTAGGTGCTGGTTTCTAACTTTTATCTCCTTTTTATTCTGCCTTTCCTTCACCAGGCCGCAACCACTCCTCCTTCCTTACATGGCATGAATTCCTAAACACACCACATATTATAGATCTCTCATCTCTCGATCTCTCTCTCTCTCTCTCTCGAGTTCCAATAATTTAACTGGTTGTGGTGGTTGGATTGGGTGATGATGGTGTGGTTGAGCTAGGTATAGGTGGTTCTTCTTCTTGTCTCTGTTTTTGCTTTTCTTTTCGTTCTCCTCTGTATTTTTTTTCTTGTTTGCCAGATTTGTGTTACTTCGGTCAGAGAAGATGGGTGTTGTTCCTTTTGGTAGAAAAGGATGTGAGCCAAGCCAAAGAGAAGAGTGGTCAAGAAAGGGGAGAGAAGAGTGGTCAAGAAAGGGGAGAGAGAGAAGGGTAAGCGAGGAGAGAAGAATTTTGGTTTTTGGTCTGATAGGCGGAGAGAAGATTGAGCGAAAGAGAGTGTTTTGAGCGTTTTGTTTTCCTGGCGAACAAAAACAACTTTTTGCTGTTTTGTAGAAGTAACGTGAAGTTGGTTCATTTTATGAAAATATTTTCAATGTTTTCTGTTTTTGCCATCCGAAGCACGTTTTTGCTTTATTTTTGTTTTTTTGAAAATGAAAATAAGCCTCTAAAACGTAACGAACGGGGCCTAAACATCCCCTTGGGTTCATTTCTCCACCTTCCCTCACCACTGAAAAGAGCACGAGGAGGCTTGGAATTTTAATTTTTATTTGTGTTTTTCTTCACACTGCCATTACAACTTGTCAAAACAACGAGACCTAAGAGTTAAAGGATATTTGAATCCAGCTAGGGTGGCTCTGAGATTTTAGGGGTGTAAATGAGCAACGGGACTTCCTAAAACAAAGTTTTCAACAAAAATACAAAAATTGACAGTACATATTGAGAGTAAATTTATAACTAAATCTCACCCCAAAAGATATATTAAAAAACATATATCACTAACATGAATCTTCCCAATGTCAGATTTATCTAGTGTTAATATAACATTTATAGGCCTGGCATTATTTCTTGTCAAATAAGCTGTACATCCTAATTAGTCTAAGTCAACTATTTGATTATGCAAGATTATAAGATCATAATTAAATCCCCGAATCGTTTCGTAGATATAACCATTCTATTGTTGTACATTATAATATCAATGAAATATAATTCTCACCCAATTTGAATTGGTAGAAGAGCAATCAATCATGATTGGCTCTTGACCTAACCATATCATATTCTACAGCTGCAACAACCATACAAACCCAGTCCTAGCAGCCGCCACCCGCATCACCATCAGTCGCGTTCCACCACCACTCACGTTGCTCAAAATCCAGATTCACATAGACATCGTTCACGACTCACATTGCTCAAAAACCATACCAACAACATACATCATCCATGACTTGCGTTGCTAAAAAACCAGACTAGCAGAATGTGAGAGCAAATAATTGGCTTCCAATCACAAGGCACCACATGGACAAGAAAAGTATCTCATAGGTCAATTAATTGAGCCCATTTATTTGGCCAAGAAAATTGTGAAGTCCTCACCAGTCTGAGGCAAGAAATAACTTACTTGGAAGTTATTCCTCACCCAAATTCACAATCACTTTTTAAAGTCAGTTACTTGGAGCGCAAATTATCTATTTTTCATAAATCTGTTAGGATTTTTTTTTACTGATAGCAGTGGCACGCTCGCACATCAAAAGAAAGTTGACTTGTTGACCACAAATGGTTCTCAAGCAAATGGGGAACTTTACTCTACCATCATAGGACTAAATCAAAACGGGTGAACACATTCTCATCTCAACGACCTACAGAATGGACAGCGCTTTTTGTCCTCTTAGCACCAAGCAGGGCTGGCCCTAGGGGTAGGCGAGAAGGGCCTTGGCCATGGGCCTCCAATTAAGGGGGCCCCCAAATTTTTTTATTTTATGTTTTATATTTATATATATATATATATTATTGTCAAACTTAAAAAATATATTTATAAAAAAAAAAACAGTCAGCGATGTAATTGAATGAGGAAGGCTATTCCTCTTAATAATCCACCATCATATTTTTCTCTATTTTCCCCATCTCCCTTCAATTCATATCCTTTATTTTCAGTTTCTCTCATCCCTCTTTTCTCATATCATATTGTAACCCTAAGTTTCAATCTCACACTAAAAAGCTCACAAATTTTCTTTGAGATTGATGGTGACCAAGAGGGGAGGAGCATGAGAAATTGAAAAGGTAATCAGATTTATAATTTTTTCTTTATATTTGTTCCTACCCAACAAACTATTGTTTCAATTTCCAATAGGAACAAAACACAGAGAGATACGGAGTGGTAATCATATTTAAGAATACTTGATTGAATTGCATGAATTGCAAATGTACATGAATCAGGTGGAGGAATGGAGTGGAGTTTCTCAAATTTTAGTTTCAACACAGTTAGCCTGAATAAAGTTCTGCAAGATTGAGGCTTTTTTATATAAGCTTTAACCAGGTTTATGTCTTAAAAAATATGTATGTTATTACTTATTGTAGTTTCTTTGTCCAATTGTGCTACCATTTGTTACTTTTCTTATGTTGTATGATTCTTTTTGCAGACCACAAAGAGGATTTTGCTAAACTCATGTGATGAAGCTTGAAGCCAGATGCCAATCTTAAGGGAAAGGGTTTAGTATTTTGAACAAAAACTTAGTTTTAATGTATCTTGACATGTTCCCATTTTTGGTTTGCTGGAATGTTGGTTGGTAAATTTGTAATTTCCTTCATGATATTAAATATTTCTTCAGAATTTTTTTTACGAAGATATGTCCTATTATAATGCATGCTACCTTTTTTATTTACACTCTACGCTCTACATAAAATCATTTTATTTGTTATTTTTTCGCAATTGTATACTAAGGGAAGGGGCCTCATTTAGTTTATCGCCTAGGGCCACCCAAAAGTCAGGGTCGGCCCTGGCGCCAAGGACTATGAAGCTCTTCAGTCCTCTAGCGATAATGGCAAAGCTTCTACAAGCTATAGAGGGGGAGTGAGCTCGAAAAGTTTCATGTCAACGATGTAGGCGTCGCTGCCATCTCCCGTAGCTCGAATATGGAGATTTTTCACCTGGTCAACTGCAGAAATGTAGGGTTAATTTTAGCCGCGCCCAACACTATACTGAAGCTTACACATTAACGAACACAACACTGTGAGCTTCTTCGTCGTTGTAGCCAAAAGGTGCCCAACCTTCATGAATTGGTGCTCATCATCGTGAATCCAGCAAAAGCGAGCTTGGAGACGTGTTCATAGCTCGCATATAACAGAGCTCGTGTAAAAGACAGCACTGAGCTCAAAACAGAGGAAAAACAATTAAAAGGCCATAAATGTAATTCCAGCAACACACTAAACCTGATATAAGGGTTTGAAAATCGTGGAATTTTGAGGTTTTTTTTTTTGTGGGAAGAAGAATTTCAAGGTTTTAGTTGGTAACAAACTGATTGGGATACATTGGACAACAAAACATGCAATGACTAGAATTCTTTAAAACAATAATATAAATTCTAAGTTAGAGACCGTTATAATTTCAAAGATATTTGTTAAATTAACCAATAATTTGTTATTATAATTACTTAATTACATGAATAATTGCAAGCAACTAGTTCTGTGTTTGAATCTCCCCCCTGTAATCGCTTGTATCCAATAAATATAAATAACTGCCCCAAATTCAAATGCCTTCCCAATTAATAAAAAGAATAAATTATAATTATATTCACAACCAAATCATCACGTTATTATTCTCGAATTGCATTGATGATACCTACTACATTGATTGAAGAGTCGAACTTCTATGCAACTCCACGTAGAAAGTGGAAGGGTTGGTACATTCTACATGATTGAATAGTTTCACCCATTGGACTCCAACAACAAATGCCAAAACGCATACAATTTGAAATGACCGGCGTACGTTCTTGTCGTGCATGCCGTCAGTCATGCATTGCATGTTACCCTCTTGTCCTCCATGGTCAAAGCCGCCGCCGCGTCTAAGACTCTATTCAAGTCTTGCCTTTTGTTTTTCTTCTACTCCAGAGCTTTTATTTATTAGGCTTGAATTCATGTATCGTTTCCATATATTCTCATTATTCATCAGTGACCTATACAATACAATTGGTAAATTAAGAGACAAAAGGCAACAGACACAGAGAGGAGAGAGAGATGGAGAGCAAAATGGTGGTTGTTTTTGGTGTCTTTGTGGCCGTGTTTGTGCAATGTGTAGCAGCACAGACAGTGCATGTGGTGGGAGATAGCTTAGGTTGGACCATTCCACAATCTGGGCAACAATATGTCACTTGGGCATCTGCTAACAAGTTCGTTGTTGGTGATATTCTCAGTAAGATTTCTCAAGTCTTCTAATTAATTCCTTTTTTATTCTGATTTATAACTTCTCACCTATTGTCTTTGCTAGTCAATTGGGGAACTCATTATTAACGCTTGGGTCTGACTTAATTCTCATGAGATTACTTGAATTTTAAATTACCCTTTAGATTAATATAACTTAAGTATTAGTTGATTCTTTTTTCTTAAAATTACTTACCTCTCTTCTCACACTAGACGTTATTTCATAATAATTCTTTAGTTTTCAACTTCGCCACCAACGCACACGACGTACAACAAGTACCCAAAGCATCGTTCGACTCATGCAGCTCGGACAACGCATTGGCTCGTCCATCACAACAGGCCCAGCCAACGTCTCGCTCACCTCAGCAGGCGACAACTACTTCATCTGCACTTATGGCACCCACTGCCAGTCAGGGCAGAAGCTAGCCATCACCGTCTCAGCCGCCTGCCCCTGGAGCCTCGCCTCTCTGCACCAACTTCTGCGCCACCACCACCACCGGCCACTACCCCTCCTACCACACCATCACCGTCATCGAACGACCCTGCTGCTTGTGCTCCAGTCCCTTCACCGTCACCATCACCAGTCCACGGCTGGCAGGCCCACTGTGAAGGCTACTCCCGGGTCTTCCCCGCCCCCTGATAATTCTTCTTCACCAGCTGTTGTGACGGGTTTCACTTTGTCCTTCTTGTCCCTTGTCATCATGGGTTTGTTTTTTTAGATATTTTCTGTGAAGACTCGGGAGATGGACGTGTTCTTATGCTTGTTAGTGATTGTATTTTGTACCGTTTTAGATAACAGAATTGTTTTAATCATTTTTTTCAGTACATTTCATTAATAAAGGATTAATTCCGATCTTTATAATTCTAACATGCATCTCGTTTATCTTTTCTTTTTGATCAATATCTTTATTTTTCTCATATTCGTAAGATTATAGCATGCATATTCTTGATATATAATGATTGGTTCATATTAAAATAAACTAGAAAGAGAAAGAAGCTATTAGACGCAGTCAAGCCTAAATTTATCGTCATGTCATATGATTTGATTTCTCAATTCCTCAACAATATCTTTCCATTTTTTCTCTATAGAATAAAAACAAGAACAGACAACAAAAACATTTCTTGTGTGGGATTGTGTGTAAATTAAATCCCAACTTCTAAATTATTTCACACCCAATCATCAGCAAAAGAAAGTACCAAATCCGCTGTTAATTGAGTGCAAGGGTACTGGTGGTCACTCAGACCACAAAGTATCTCGACGTCTGCACCTCAACCTTCCTAAACCATTTTCTATCAAGTGGTATAACTTATCGATTGTTTTCTCTTGTTAGTTGACCAAACACAGATTTCTCGATTTGATTTTTGATTTAAACTCTATTTGTTGAAATAATAAGGAAAATGTAGAAATACTTAGTGTTTGTACCACACTTATTTGTCAAATTCTCTCATACAAAGTCATACTCCTATACTTCAATCAATCTCAATTACATTGGGATGCAACTCTTTAAATTGGCCATCCACTAAAGCATTACAAATTAGCAAAGATAGAGAATAGCCTAATGACATTCCCTACATCATATTTCTCATTTACCATAAATAAATGATACAATTCGAATCTAACAAAACAACTTCCATAGTAAACCATTCCCATCTATCTTCCATGAGTCGCATATAGAAGTTTCTCTTCTTGCAACATCAAGACACTCCTTCCATTGTATGTCAGAAAAGGTCCCCAGTACATTGAATTGCACCGTAAACTAAGTGTGTATTTAAGACTTCAAGCTGTAAATTCCCATAATACAACAATTTAACTAGTATATATGCTTTTAGACATACGTAGGTTAAACACTACTACAAAAATCGAAATAGACGACGGTAATCCACCGTCATGTATTCGGTTTTCAACCGTCGTAAAATCGAGCGACGTCTTTTCATGCATAAAACCACGACGGTAAATCCCCGTCGTCTGTTATTTGTAAAGACGATGGTTTTTTTTATAAAAAGGGTCGTCTATTATTAAGTAAAGACGACGGTTTTTTATAAAAAGGGTCGTCTATTACATGTAAAGACGACGGTTTTTTTTATAAAAGGGGTCGTCTATTATATGTAAAGACGACGGTTTTTTTATAAAAAAGATGTCTATTATATGTAAAAACGACGGTTTTTTAAAAAAATGGTCGTCTATTATATGTAAAGACGACGGTTTTTTTATAAAAAGGGTCGTCTATTATATGTAAAGACGACCCTTTTTATTTTGAAAATGGTCGTCTATTATGAATTAAAGACGACCCTTTTCATATAAAAGGGTTGTCTATTATATGTAAAGACGACGGTTTTTTATAAAAAGGGTCGTCTATTATTAAGTAAAGAACTATGTTTTATTATATCCAAGACGTCGGTTTTGTTAAAAGCCATCATCTATTAAATGTGAAGACGACAATTTCTTGAAATATTGTCGTCCATTAACTCTAAGACAACGATTTTTTAGTAAACCGTCGTTGATTGTATATAAAAAGACGTTATGGTGTTAAAAGAGGTCATTGATAATATATACAGATGACGGTTTTTCCAATAAAACCATCGTTTTATTATCTTTAGCTTTTTGAAGAGTCAATAGTTATTACATAGTCAACCAATCTTTATTCTATTACATACATACTTCCTACCTATAATTAGAAATAACGGAGCTCACAAATTCTACTAATTTGATTTTAACTTCATCAATTTGTTCTTGAGTTGACTTAGCTCTGCCTTCTTGCACATTTTCCAAGTTGTTGGTGTCGGAAAAGGAAAGACCCTGCACGAAAGAGACCCCAATACTCTTAAACATAAACTTGTTTAGCAGTAACCTAACCTTAGCAAAAGATCTATGCAGCTCTAGAATGACAGCAGAACACAATTGGCATAATTGGCAAAGTACCTGTTCTTGTGGTGGCACCATAAGCTGTTCTTGTGGTGGCACCATAACAAATGAAAAATCAGAGATTCAGAAAATTAACAATGAAATTCCAAAATAATTAAAGTAAACAACAAAAACAAAAAGTATTTTGGACCTGATGATGTTGTCGATCCAAAAACAAACGGATCTAGTGAGGGATGGGTATGTTTGCCTCATCTTCTTCGTCAGCTTCTTCTTGATTATGAAGGCCTTGTGGGACGGCTGTGCATATTTATAAAAAACCCAAATGAGAAACTCACTTAAATCCCACGAAATTAGCACAATACATGAACAAACATATATATATAGACCGATTTCCATAAGTCTTTCTAGATCGAGTCGCTGAGTTTGATGAGCGAGTTGAGTGCCTGAGAGCAAGATCTTCTTTGAAGAAAGTGAAGGTCGAGATCTTTCAAATCAAAACCTTTCAACCAGCTTTGATTCTCAAATACAGAACCTCCCTCTACATCTTATGGATTTGCGAAGACCTCAATCTCTCAACTCCTTCATTGATATCGATTTTTGATGATTTTGTAGAGAGTTTCATGAGGGTGTTTTAGAGAGTGCAGGAGGGTTTCAAGGAGGGAGAGATAAGGTTTTCAGAGATGGGGGGAACTCTGAAAATTTGTCGAGCGCGAATTCACTTAAATAGCCTTTTTTAGCGTGTTTTTAAAAGACGACGCTTGTTAATGAGAGATAAGGTTTTCAAAGACGGGTGAAAAATTTGAAAATTTGTCGAGCGCGAATTCACTTAAGTGGCCATTTTTTTCGCGTGTTTTAAAAGACGACCCTGTTTATAAAAAAACCGTCGTCTTTACTTAATAATAGACGACCCTTTTATAAAAAAAACCGTCGTCTTTACATATAATAGATGACCCTTTTATAAAAAACCGTCGTCTTTACATATAATAGACGACCCTTTTTATAAAAACCGTCGTCTTTACATATAATAGACGACCCTTTTATAAAAAAAACCGTCGTCTTTACATATAATAGACGACCTTTTCATAAACCGTCGTCTTTACATATAATAGACGACCCTTTTTTTATTTATACTTTCATTAAATACAACATAAGATTTTGTGGCATCCACTAGTGTAAATATTTTAAATTGAAGATCAAATTGAGTCATTGTATTCATATAGGGTCAAGGAGTGTAGCTGTAAAAAATCATCAAAATCGGAGTTTAAAATAACCGTTAAATCTTGATTTTTTGTTTATAACCGTCGAAATGTTTTGTCCCGTTACTTGATCTCTGATTTATTTTTTTTCCCAATTTTTGGCGTATATGATCACGATGTGTAAACAAACAAGTTTGATGTTGGATCGTTGAAACTAGTTTCGTAGAATGCGTATGCCGTCAAAACAATATATTCACTAATAATTAAGAGTTTATTTATACTTTCATTAAATATAACATAAGATTTTGTGGTATCCACTAGTGTAAATATTTTAAATTCATGATCGAATGTAGTCATTATATTCATATAGGGTCAAGGAGTGTAGCTGTAAAAATCATCAAAATCGGAGTTAAAATAACCGTTAATCTTGATTTTTCATTTATAACCGTCGAAATGTTTTGTCCCGTTACTTGATCTCTGATTTATTTTTTTTTCCGATTTTTGGCGTATATGATCACGATGTGTAAATAAACAAGTTTGACGGTTGGATCGTTGAAACTAGTTTCGTAGAATGCGTATGCCGTCAAAACAATATATTCACTAACAATTAAGAGTTTATTTATACTTTCATTAAATATAACATAAGATTTTGTGGTATCCACTAGTGTAAATATTTTAAATTGACGATCGAATGCAGTCATTGTATTCATATAGGGTCAAGGAGTGTAGCTGTAAAAAATCATCAAAATCAGAGTTGAAATAACCGTTAAATCTTTATTTTTCATTTATAACCGTCGAAATGTTTTGTCCCGTTACTTGATCTTTGATTTATTTTTTTTTCCGATTTTTGGTGTATATGATCACGATTGTGTAAACAAACAAGTTTGACGGTTGGATCGTTGAAACTAGTTTCGTAGAATGCGTATGCTATCAAAACAATATATTCACTAACAATTAAGAGTTTATTTATACTTTCATTAAACATAACATAAGATTTTGTGGTATCCACTAGTGTAAATATTTTAAATTGACAATCGAATGCAGTCATTGTATTCATATAGGGTCAAGGAGTGTAGCTGTAAAAAATCATCAAAATCAGAGTTGAAATAACCGTTAAATCTTGTTTTTAAAAAACCGTTATCTTTACTTCACAATAGATGACCCTTTTAAAAAACAAACCGTCATCTTTACATATAATATACGACCCTTTTTAAAAAACCGTCATCTTTACTTCATAATAGACGACCCTTTTCATATAAAAAGGGTCGTCTTTACTTAATAATAGACGACCCTTTTTATAAAAAAACCGTCATCTTTACATATAATAGACGACCCTTTTATATGAAAAGGGTCGTCTTTACTTAATAATAGACGACCCTTTTTATAAAAAAAAACCGTCGTCTTTACATAATAGACGACCCTTTTTATATGAAAATGGTCCTCTTTAATTCATAATAGACGACCATTTTCATATAACAAGGGTCGTCTTTACTTAATAATAGACAACCCTTTTATAAAAAAACCGTCGTCTTACATATTAGACGACCCTTTTTATATGAAAAGGGTCGTCTTTATTCATAATAGACGACCATTTTCATATAACAAGGGTCGTCTTTACTTAATAATAGACGACCCTTTTTATAAAAAGGGTCGTCTTTACATATAATAGACGACCATTTTTATAAAAAACCGTCGTCTTTACTTAATAATAGACGACCCTTTTTATAAAAAAACGGTCGTCTTTACATATAATAGACGACCATTTTATAAAAAAATCATCGTCTTTACATATAATAGAAGGCAGTTCTTTCAAAACAACCATGTCTTTACCAAAAAAAGGACACTTGATTTTTAAAAGACGACGCTTGTCATAACTGCTTGTCGTTTTTTGGTCAGATTTTAACTCTGAAGAAAAGCTTTTTAATAAGACGACGCTTTTTTATTTGTGTGCGTCGTTATAAAAAAATTCTCAACAGTATCTCCATTTTTAGTTGTTTAAGTCACTTATCCACGACGGTTTTTTGTTACCGTCGTCTTTTTAAAAACAACGACGATTTTTTGTTCTTCCGTCGTCTTTTTCTGGTTGTCTTTTGCCGTTTTTGTAGTAGTGAAAGCTCCTGAACTTTCTTATTAAACAAGAAGGGAGCATCAACAAATTTTTTATTCATCACAGTAATGGAGCCAGTCAAGTCAATCTTACCCATAAAAGGTGTATTTGAGTACCAACATGAGTTGGTCCAAGTGGAAGGGGCTTGGATCCTTTAAGCAAGAGGTCCTGGGTTCGTTCCCAGGCACTTGCAAATAGAGCAGACTCTGTTGGGAGAGGTCCCCGCTTTGCGCCTGACCGTACCTCAAGGGATTTAGTATCCGCAGTCGCGCGGGGTATACCGTAGGAAACCAAAAAAGGTGTATTGAGTATTTCAAGAGGCAATTATCATACTAAATTATAGCTCCTAGCTTTTGTGAACATAACTTGAGAATCTCCCTTCTTGCTTTTTTTTTTGTACTCCAAATTTTCCAGTGGTAACATTTCGATATCCTGGAAGAGTTAACATTGTTTTATTTAATTTTGTAAGAAGCAAGTTCAAGTTAACCTCCAACGTTGTTTTATTTAATTTTGTAAGAAGCAAGTTCAAGTTAACCTCGAAACCCCCCTTTGGCTGGAAATTGAAGCTCATTGAAATAGTTATACCCCATAATAAGAGAGAGATACTACATAAGCTGAATGCAGAATTAATGGAAAAGATAAAAGACTTAGTGGTACTTTTGGCCAAAACATGTTTTAAAAAAAGTTTGAGTTATGAGCATGCTTCTTACCGAAAAGTGTCATACTCTGTGTGTAACAAAGAAATTCTTTTTTTGAATCTTTGTTCCATTGTTTGAAAATAAGACGGTAATATATAAGTAATATCTTTTATTTCTCTCACCGCTCTTTATGTTTAGAGCTCCCATTACTACAAAAAGGAAAAAAGACAATCAGAATACAACGACAGTAGAACAAAATATTGTCGTTGTGTTTAGAAAGACGATGGTAATAGAAAACCGTAATGGATAAGTAACTTAAACACTTAAAAAATCAAAATCCGCTTGGGTATTTCTAAAACAGGCGCACCCAACTTAAAAAGCGTTGTCTTATTATAAACAAGTTTTCTTTAGACTTCACTCTTACCCCAAAAACAACGACAGCAGGTATGAAGCCACCGACGTTGAAAGCAAAGACGACGATTTACCAAAACAACTGCCATGTTAACTCCTAGATAAACATGACCATCTGTTCTTAATCAGCGTCGTATAATTTTAATGGAATCCATGTCGGTATATTACAAATCAACGCCGTATTAAAGTCATATACCACGACGGTAAAGATAAATTTATCGACATATTACGCCCCAATGTACTACGATGGTATCTATAACACTACTGTAGTATAGAGTAGTAGAGAACCACGACACTAGAAGAGTAGATAACGACGTCTAAATTCAAAAATATCCACGTCGTATTTTACTATATCCAGACGTATTAAGTTAGTACCTAACGAAGGTCCGTATAAGTTAGTACTAACCACGTCGGTTTGTTCAATGAGCGTCGTATAATATTATTTTACCACGTCATTAAGTGAAAAGTACCGTCGTAATTATTCAATTTATACAACTGCCCTTATATGTAAACCGCCGTCTTCATTTTATTGCTTTTAAGATTATTTTTTTGGATTTTAGTAGCCTACGACGGTAGATCAACAAAATGACAAGAATTGAGAAAAACCACGACAGTTTATATAGAAAACCGTCTTCACAGAGAAATTAAAATCAGATTCCAAGATATATGAAATCTTACCAATGGAAACTATGTTCCTCATCATATCATCCCAAAGAACCCATATATACCCTCCAGAAAAACCCATATCCACACGCTCATACTTTGGAAAGCCCAAGCTTTTAAGGACTTTTAGTGAATTGGCCCCACTAATCTTGGGCTCAACCATCACACATATACTAATATTATGGACCCTACAATGGTCCTTAACTGCATTTTGCAGAGGCCTTCTACCTGCACCCCTTACGTTCCAATAGAGAATGTTTAACATAAAGATTGCAATTACGGGTATGGTAGGACCAAACAAATGGTCAATTCAAACCCACAACCTCCCCCGATTGAGAGAAGGCATGGCAAGAGGTTTCATCCCCATTTCGAATATAATCAATTGGCCTTGACTCATCGCAAGTTTCTGGGACCATGGAACATATATCCCCTTCGGAAGAAACCTTCCCCACATTTGCGACATTATCTATTGATCGAACACCTTCACCTTCTTTAGGATTCCTTAACCCAGCACTCAAGGAGACGTTGGGAGGTTGATGCCGAAATGTGAGATTGGATTTAACATTAGGCACCACAACTGGAGTTGGCAGTGTTTCCCCCCTTATTGCTATGTGCATGCACATAAGTATGGTGGTACAAAACTGGAGCAGGCAGCTTGTAAGATATTCTAGTCTTCGACCTAGGGTTTTGGAAACAGCTACTCCTGTCTCACGGAGTTTGGTCTTAGGGCCCGAGACGTCACCATTTTGGGCTTGCACTCACCTTAGAGTCGGTGACGTTGTTGAGAGATTTTTTTTGGTCTACCTACTTTTTTTATTTCTGATCTTTTAGTATTTTAACTAAGGATGCATAAAGCCAACGGGTCTAGTCCAGTAGAAAAGGCCTTGACCATACTAGAGATCTTAGGCCCAGTTTGGAATTGCTGTCACTGTTAAAAAAAGTTGCTTCTGCTGTGCTTTGAAAATAATTAGTTGCAAAGTAAATCAGCTCTATGTTTGGTAAACAATATTTTAAAAGTGCTGTTAGTATAAAAGCAATGTAAAAAACATTTGGTAAATTTTAATATAAAATTGTTGTAACTGTGAATAATGACTAAAATAGACATGATGTTCAAAGTGTTATGTACTAATCATGTGGTGGTAGTTATAGTGATGGAGTGGAGGTGGTGTTGGTTGTGGAGGTGTGGTGGATTTGGAGGTTTTGGAGGAGGTAGTGGTGGTGGTGGTGGTGGAGGTGATAGAGGAGGTGGTGGTGGCGGAGGATGAGGAGGATGAGGATGTGTTGGTGGTGATGTTAGTTGTGGAGGTGGGTGGTGGATTTGGAGGTTTTGGAGGAGGTGGTGGTTGTGGTGGTTGTGGTGGTGGTGGATGAGGTGGAGGAGGTGGTGGTTGTGGTGGTGGTGGTGGTGGAGGATGAGGATGAGGAGGAGGAGGATGTGGTAGTGGTGGTGGTGGTGTGGCGGTGGTTGTGGAGGTAGTGAATGTGGTGATGCAAGTGGTGGAGTTGGATGTGAATGTGGAAGTGGAGGTGGGTGTCATTTTTTAAAATGAATGATGGTATTTTGGGAATTAAAAAAATTCATTAAATGTTCATCTCTGCTTCTTTTCAAAGCAGTTTTGAAAAGTAACCCAGAGCATACTTTTAAAAGCTGCTGTCAAAAGGCTATTGCTTTTAAAATAATCGGGATATTTTCTTTTTATCAAATACCTTAAACTGCTTAACTTTAAAGTGAAGCAGGTTTTTGACGAAAAAAAGCAATCCCAAACAGGGCCTTAGATTTGAACCTCCATGACATCTTGATTGTGTGTGTGTGTGTGAGATACCCCCTCCTAGTGGCGGACCTGTGCAGGCGCAAGAAGGTGCACCTGCACCTCCGGTCGCCGGAAAAGTCCATAACAGCTGCTGGAGTTGCACCTCTGCTCAGATTAGAGATGCACAGAACCTGTTGGATGAAATGCGCAAGAGAGCTAGGTGCTGCGCTTCTGTCTGTTGCGCGCGCTTCTCTTTTTTTTAATGAAGCCTAGCCAAAACAACTTCGTTTGGACCAGGGTTTTTAATTTTTAATTTTTTTTAAAACTGAAACAATTGGGCCATTTCGTGGGCTTCTATAGGGTTTTAGTTGGGTATTTAAAATTCCTTGCTGAATTGGTTTTGATTAGATTTTTGTAATTCCTCACTTAATTGGGTTTTTGTATTCAATTAAAACCCAATTAAATTTTCTTTATTTAATTGGGTTTTGGGAATTCTTTATTTAAGTGGGATTGAGAATTCTCTTTACAAAGGACCAATTTAACATCACCCAATTTCATCAAAGTGTGTATGCATTACAAGAATCCTACGTTTTTCTTTTCCTTCTTGAGTACGCCATCCAAAGTAAGTCAGATGCATATAATTGTAGGTTAATTGTAATGTTTTTTTTTTTTTTTTTCAATTAATTATGAATAACATTAGTATTGTTTAAATTATAAGGATGTTTAGTTGTCTTTTTTTTTTTTTTTTTTCTTGGAGCTCTTAGCTTTTAAAATTTGCACCTCCGCTGAAAAATTCCTGAGACCACCACGCCCCTCCCTTATAATTTAGAATTTAACTTGTACTAAACAAAAAAACAAAACAAAATGGATACATAAACAAAGCCAAAATTGTTTTCTACATGCCTCTATTCAAATCAAAGGTTATAGTGAGATAATGCACATTATTAGCTCTCTATTAAGCCTTGCTAATCACAAATATACAGTAATGAAGTATTACAAAGTTCATGAAAAGGCTTTCATAAATACAACTCAGTTTAGTTCTAAACAATTAATCACAACTGAGTTTCTAACCAGTAAAAAAAATTGATTAATTTCAGTTTAGTATCATGAATTTTTCACTAAATAACATGGTAGCATGGTAATACCGGTCTTTTCAATTCAAACACTTTACTTTTCAAAATTGTGTTTTTGTCATCCTAAAAGTCCAACCAAGTCAGACCCCAAAAAAAAGTCCAACCAACTAATGAATGAAGCCTGATACACTATGGCAAGCATCAACTATGTGCGTGCAAGTGTGTATCTAATAGAGAGATTCCTACATATGACTGATAACAGTGCAAACAAATTATGCAGAGAACCCATCACATTACCATTCAACCAATTCACTCTTTCTCAATTTTCCCATTATCTCAACACCCTTTTGGCCAATGGCCTAGAACTAGCCCCCTCTTCTCTAGCAGTGATTTGGTTGAAACATGGAACAATAAACCATGCCTACAAACTACTTCAAAAAAAAAAAACACACAAGGGCAGAAGTGCAACCTAATTTGTTAAGCGCAGGGGAATTGAGAAAAAAAAAAGTTAGGGATACTGCTTCCCTTCTTCTAGGGAAGGAGGCATTCCTACTTCCTGCAAATCACAGTTTGACACATTACGAAAAAAATTCATCAAAAACACACCAAAAAAAAAATCTCTATACACATGTCAAACTGTGATTGGCTGGAAATTATGAGTTCCTACTTCCAGGGAAGGTGGCAAGTATTTTCCAAAAGTTACATAGTTTTATGGCATTTTCAATTTGGTTAATTTCAATTTAGTATCCAAATTTTTCTTGTTTTCAATCCCTACCTAAATTATTCCCCGGCTACTGCAAGTGTTCTTTTTATGTTCTTAAACTTGGGCTTCATTGATTTCTAATCCAAAATATTTATAGTAACTTTGGATGAGAGTGTACATTTGGGAATGTAAATTTGATTTACAAACGGATAAAAGGGTGAATTCAGTTGGTTTGGGTGATTTTGGTGTGCCAACAGAAACTATGATATTTACTTTTGCTTATTTGTAATTGCTGCTGTATGACAGAATCGAATTGAGTTTGCAGTCATAGTTCTGAGTTCAGGGCAGACATGTAGTTAAATCTTTCATTCAACAAATTAACCAAAGCAATGATGATAAGTAAAGCCTGTAATTAGCAATGTACTTCCACAAACATGACAAGTAGTTTAACCTCTAATCCAAAACTATTTAAAGCAACATCAAATAGATTGAATCAAAACATAGACGACAGTTCAAATAGATTGGTAAACACTTCATGAACACATTGAGTAAAGCAACTCCACACAAGAGGTAAGCAAACCAAGCTCCCAACAGCATGATACCAAGAATTTTCTATTTGACATCCTAGAAAAACATGACAAGAAAAACCTATTAAGTCTCGGAAGGTAAAAGAATAATGCAAAGCGATCCTTACCTTGAATTGATATTCAGTATTTCTACATCCTTCCCCACCAGAATATCCTTGAGCGAAATAAGCTCGGAACATGACTAATTGCCTCAGAAGATGAATATTTGATCTCTCGAAGCTTAAGATAAATGAATGGACTGTGGTTTCCTGGGTGATGGTAAAAGAAGGCATTGAGACGAGAATTAAACATCAACAGACCATCATTCTCAAAGTATTTCATGGGTATGTATACGCCACGTGGCCAACTTCGAGAAAAACCAGTATGAATCGAAATCTTCTTCATCCAAAGTTTTTGTGGACCGGAATCATTCATTACCCACACGTTGATTTCAAAACTCTCAACTTTACACAGACAAAGACTACCTCCCAAATCTCCCATGCTCACGTCATAACCATCCTCAAAAGGCAGTGATGGAACCGATTGGAACTCTTCAGTATCCAAGTCAAATGAAATCACACTACAACCTGACCACTTATCGCAAAACCAATAAGCATTCCTTTCACACAAGTGGGGAATGATAGCTCAGAGTCTGAGCAGCGAGCAGTGCCAACTTATTGGTATCTCAGCCACCTTATTGGTATCAGGTGTCTGTTCCTTAAGAATTCTCATCACCTTATATTCGTTAGTCCTCGGACTGAAACCTAATCCACTACCGATTAAAGTCATTGCCTTCTCATGTTTAGGACCATGGGGAAGGTTTATAAATTCGCCGGTTATTGGATTGCACACAGCAGCAGGCCGATTCCCAAAAAAATAAGACAGGCAAAGCAAACTGTTACAAGAATTCACCAAGTTGTAGTTGTTGTGATCATATTGCATCATGAAAGCGAAACCGTCACCGAGATCCACCTCATTGTTGTTGTCATCAATTTGCGTTATCTTCATGGAAACCTTTCTTTCAGTTTCAAGACTAGGCATCACAATGCCATTCCTATGGTAATTGAGTAACTCCTCAGGATGACACACTGGGAGTTTATATTTGGAAAGATTCATGTGAACACGAGACCGGTTACAATCATGGTCCTTCAAATCAAAACCAGAGCTATCTTCAGGCTCAACCAAGTAAAGGTTTCTTGACACGCTTCTTCGATCCACGGGCCGGACCATAGGATAGGCCTCTGCTTGTGCGAAATGCAGCTTAGCAAATGCAGGGTCCGAAATCAGAGAATACCAAGTCTTGCAGACGCTTTTGCACATGATAATGCTCTTTGTTGGCAGCTTTATTATAACATCTTGAAGGACAGACTTTGGAACATCTGTTATAGAAGGGACCCATTCTGTGTTTCGTATTTGGGTGCCTGAAGCTGTGGATTTTGATGTAGGGATAGGGTTTAGGTAGTTTAGTGGTAGCGAAAACAACGAAAAAACAGAAAATAGACGGATAAAGATGCAATGGCTTCACACCAAGAATTCTCCAATCTCTTCAAAATAAACTTTACTCAATAACTCAAATCTCCAATCTCTATTACATAGGAGGAGGGGGGGGGGGGGGTGTATTTATAACAATCTAAGCCTAGAGCGAAAAGAAATTAAACTTATTCTAGGAAAGAAATCCAGAAAGTAAAGAAAATTTAGGAAACAAGTTAGAAAAGCAGTAATCACCTACTGCTTCAAATTTGCAGGATTTAAACAAGGAATTAAGTAATTTCCTCTTCCGTCTCTCTAATGGGTTTGACAAAGATGTCCTCATCAGATTTTCTTTTCCTCTTCGTGAATAGAAATAAAAAATAAAATAAATCAAGAGTCAGAATCCAAAATCACTACCGGCCTAATTAAAAACGGATTGAAGTGGAAAAAGAACCATTTACAAGTTTTTCCTATTACTACCAAGTTTCAGCGTAAATCATATACGAGTGAAGGCAAAAGAGGGCTCTGCGACTAATATACGCGAGGGTTCAACTTGGGCGGAAAAGAGGGCTCTGCTTGCTTGGCATGGGTCATGAAACTGTGAGCATGGGGGAGAGAGGGGATTTTTTTATATACGGTGTCGTTTGGTTATTTTGTAAGGTACCCGACGCCCCCCTTTGTTCTTAATTTCCTTCCCACCATATCCTAAAAACGAAATGTATTTTTGAAAAAAAGGGAGGCCAATTTCCTTTCTTCTTTTTTTTTTTTCCTGAAGATAGCGAAAATATATTTTTTGGTTTTCCTATCAACGCTGGACATAATAAAGAAGGATTGATTCTGTTATCACCCCTTTCATTAGGAAAGGTACTTAAAAAAAGTGTTGATGGAAAAACGGAAACAAAACTTTCCATTGTACCAAGGAATTGAGTTTCCCATTGTGCCAAGGAATAATTTTAAATTTCTACAGTTCGACAATTCCTTAACAAACAGGTCTCTATCTATTTATATATATAGGAGGATCAAAACCTTACAACATACAAAATACAACAAATTGACAAGAGATAATGAGGGAAGCAATGCCTAGGATGACGATGCTTTCACTTGTTCTTCTCCTGGTTTTTCATGTTTCTGCTTCATGGGCAGCCTCAGCTTCTGTCTATGACAACTTTCTTCATGCCTAAACACCAACACAAACCCATCATCAACCCAATTGTCCAACATAATCTATGCCGAAAACAACCCTTCATACTCATCTGTTCTCAGAGCCTACATCAGAAACTCAAGGTTCAACACCACTTCAACCCCAAAACCAGTCCTCATCGTCCACACCTCAGCTTCATCTCATGTTCAAGCTTCTGTTGTCTGTGCCAAACAGCTTGGCATACAGCTGAGAATCCGAAGTGGCGGGCACGATTATGAGGGCCTTTCTTACTGGTCTGATCAGACCTTTATTGTCCTTGACATGTTCAACCTTAGGACTGTGACTGTAGACATTGAGGACAGCTCGGTTTGGGTTCAGGCTGGAGCCACACTTGGAGAATTGTACTATAGGATTTCAGAGAAGAGCAAAGTTCATGGCTTTCCTGCTGGTGTTTGTCCCACAGTTGGTATTGGTGGGCACATAAGTGGTGGTGGCTATGGAAACATGTTGAGGAAGTTTGGCCTTTCTGTTGACAATGTCCTTGATGCTCAGATTGTTGATGCTAAGGGGAGACTTCTTGATAGAAAAGCCATGGGAGAAGACCTGTTTTGGGCCATTAAAGGAGGGGGTGGAGGAAGCTTTGGTGTCATTGTTGCATACAAATTGAGCTGGTTTCTGTCCCTGAAACTGTCACAGTTTTCCAGGCTGCAAGGACATTGGAAGAGAACGCGACCGATGTTGTTTCGAGGGTGGCAAGAGGTGGCGCCAACCACAGATGACGGTCTGTTTATGAGGCTGCTGTTGCAGCCAGGGAGCAACACTGTTAAGGCCACAATTATGGCTGAGTTTCTAGGCAATGCTGACCAACTTGTGTCATTGTTGGGGAAGCAGTTTCCTGAGTTAGGTTTGAAGAAGGATGACTGTAAGGAGAGATGAGCTGATTGAGTCTGTGCTTTGGTGGGCTAACTATGATAATGGGACCTCCCCTATGTGTTGCTTGACAGAAATCCTGATCATGCAAATTTCCTGAAAGAAAGTCTGATTATGTTCAAACCCAATTTCCAAAAGTAGGTTGGAGTTAGTGTGGAAGAAGATGATTGAAATAGGCAAAATAGGTTGGTTTTCAATCCATATGGTGGGATGATGAGTCGGATTCCGGCCTCTGCCACTCCTTTTCCACACCGTGCTGGGAACTTGTTCAAAGTTCAGTACTCAGTGAGCTGGGGGGAAGCAGGGGCTGAAGCAGAGAAGAATTATACCACAGACACCAGGAGCTTTCAGTTCATGACCCATTTGTGTCCAAGAACCCAAGGAGTGCTTTCTTGAATTACAGGGACCTTGACATTGGTGTCAATAAATTTGGTAATAGAAGCTATGACAGGGGAAGGTGTATGGCTTGAAGTACTTCAATGACAATTTTGATAGGTTGGTGAAGGTGAAGACTGCTGTTGATCCAGCAAATTTCTTCAGGAACGAGCAGAGTATCCCCCCTCATCCAGCTTTCAACTCAGACCCTCCTCATCCAATCTTGCACTTAGATGTGAATGGTGGCTCGAGCTCCAAGCTATCCATGGGAAGCTGAGCTAGTACTGGCTCTACTGGTGTTCTTGATTATTTCTTTTAATTTGTATTACTTAGGTTTTTTTTCGGTCGAGTCGAGATATTAGTCAGTTCTTAGCCGATTTGCAAGCCCTCAATTTTGCACTGTGGCAATTGTAGAAAGAATTTTTGTTCGAGCTTTAGTATTTGGAAATTTATTTTATTTTTTTACATGCACCTTCATCTTACTTCTCCAAGATACAAATCAAAAGATACTTGAGATACAAGAAAGTGAAAAATCTTACCCTAGAGAAAAGATAGGGTATAATTCACAGGGAAAGTTTCTACGTCTAACAACAAAGCTCACTTTGCCTCTGACCAAGACTTCTTCACCTTGACCGTCAGCACCAATACGATGACAATCCGATTATAAAAAATGACTTGTGAACAAACAAGCATGGGGCATAGCTTAACCTTCAGTGACTCCCACCCCACTCTCTTACAACAATTTGAAAGGAACAAGAGTACATAAACCCAGGGAGACCATGATTATAGATTCCAGTGAAGCTATCTGCATGTGTTTTGTGATATTCAAAGCATTGGTAGCCTTAGTAGGTCACATTACAATGACAAGGGTTTGTCCTTTTTTTCTGGTGAAATCCTATCATGGACCAACAATGCCAGAGGTCCAAGGAACAAGAAGTGGTGCAGATGGATGGAGTTTCTGTATGATTCAGGATACTTGTCCTTAAATTGACTTTCAGCGTTCTGCCTGCATTTTGATAATTGGAAGCAAGAATATTAGACCCGATGGATCCACATAATTGAGACTCATCTAGACGAAACTCAAAATTAAGGAATAAAGTAATGAATGTGTCAATCGTGGTAAAGAGGTTTTAATTCTTACGTATTTCAGCCAGCACTGTCCAAGGCTATGCTCATAGATATCTGGAGAATGGCAACCGCTTTCAAACAGGCAGTATACCCGTATATTACATCTCTTTTCATTAGGCTTGGCACATTCAGCTTGATCCAAGCACACCCTAACCAGTGAAAAGCTAAAGCTAAGGCTTGTATCTTAATTTAGAGATCCATCATAATCTGTATGAACTTCCGCATGGCATTCAGGTGGAGGCGGCCTGCCAGGCAAAATTTGATCTTCTAGAGAGACAAATGGAATATATACATCAACATATGGAATAGTCTCTAACAGAACAATAATAATAAATCTCTCAACACTAGCAGATAAGTATGCTCTCAGTATTGACCCCACTAAAGCCACATGATACAATATTTCCTAAGCTTTCAGAGTTTGTCATCATGTTGAGAAATTAGTATCAGATATCATTACACTAAAACTCAATAGAGAAGAAAACAGAAATTCATAATCTTATCAATTTCAAGGACAGATTTGTCAGTCACTGTAAGATGCTCTGTGGTTTAAACGGGGTTATGCACAATTGCATGACGATTAACTATTCTAGTGCAAAACAAGAATGCCTTGAAATACAGAAAACAAACGAAGATAAGCTAAAGAAATCAAATTGAGGTGCACTGACCTCTCTCCTCAGTAACATTTGCTTTGGGCCTCAAGGTTTTCAACCTCTCAACTATCTCATTGGTTATCTTCAGTTTCAAAGGCTGTGGCAATTCAACCACTACCTCTCTGCAAAGCTCCTTCTTTATTACCTTTACCTTTTGAGCATAAGAAAGAGTCCTCCGTTAAATTAAAAAAGTTACAACAAATCGCTCTACCACTTCAATCCAACAGATGTACCACCAAAACAATCGAAATGCATCTTACCAATCTAATGAGCTCAACCGGTTCAGCTGCTTTTCGAATCCAAACTGATTCCTCCATTCTCCTAATCTGCTCCGGAGTGTACCCAAGAGCTGAAACCAATATATTAACAGAACATTTCCTTAATTAAACAAGCATTCAACATTGAGAAACATCATCATTTGCAACTGGGTTATCAGAAAAACACCTCAAAAAGCTAGTGGGCCATTCAAAGCAACAAGATTTGAACAAAGCTTATAAAATCACAAGCTAGCGAGATATATATATATATATATATATATATAAAGAAAGAAAGAAAGAAAGAGACGTACTAGGACGTGAATCTATCGCAGTAGATGTACAGAGAAGCGTATTGAGAACAAGAACATATAGAGCAACAACAATGTTAATGAGGAAACAATGAGAGTGGTTATTGTACGAACAGGCCCCATTTCGCTCTACATTTAATCCCCATTCTCCTACCATAAAGAGCCATTCCTTCATCTCAACATATATCCACCTTCCTCTTCACAGATCGATCATCACCGGAGACAAATCAAAACCCAAAAGCCCAAAGATGCTTTTGGGTGAACTGCACACGGAAAATTCCTTTAAGCTTCTAAAACCCACCTGACACGTTAATTTGGCACTTTGCCTTGCATACGGAAAATTCCTTTAAGCTCCCAAGTGCTACATTTCACAGGTCAAAGCTAAATGGCAGCGGCCACCACTGGGGGCTGTAAAAATCAATGCGGATAGGGTTGTTCACGCTGCATCATGTCATGGTGGGATTGGGTTTATGGCTTGAAACCATGCAGGCTCTTTTCTTGCTTGCAAGTTGGTAGTGCTCAATGGTATCTCAAATTCCGTGCATGCCAAGTTACTGGCAGTAAGAGAAGGCTTATTCTTTGCTGCCAACCAGCTGATTTGTCCCACCTAGGATGCTTAATTGAAGACTGTAAAACACTATTGGTTAAGGCATGCGGGGAGGGCTGCTAATGGGCACCTTGTTAAGGCATCCGGATTCCTTCAGGATGTTCTGCTAGTTGATACTTTGTAATTTGTTTTTGGATTTGTACTCCTTTGGCACGTATGGTACTGTTTCCTACCCCGGGGTTTTTCCCTTGTGTTTTTCTCCTACAAGATTTTAAAGAGGCCACGCAAAACAGGCCCCATGTTACCGCTTTCTATTGGAATGAAATCTACCTTATTCTCAAAATAAATAAACAAATCTAGCTACAATAGGAAAATCTTAATTGAAAAAGAAAATGTATACCACCTAACTGACTAAAATCAGGAATTATCCTACAAAATTTGAACCACCAAATATAAGTCCAAATCAAAGGAAGATTTCAAATAACAGCTATAAACTTTTTCCAAAGCTGCAGTTGTAACATTTTCAATGAAAAGAATAACCCTGACTAATTGAAGAAAGAACTAATGAGTTATAATATAACATTCCTATAGAGAGAATGTCAACTTGTGGTGATAGTCAGTCATTTCTTTGTTTCCACAAAGGACTGAAGATAAGAAACATTATGAAAATATCAAGAAATACTGATCAAATCTAGTGTGAATACCGATTTAGCAGCTCAACTCAAAGTAAATATTTTTGGATGTGCCAACTTTGTAAGATTTGTTAACCCAGAAAACCCATCAAGGGAAAAACTGGGGGACCAAGCCAGCAAGAGAATCCAATATCAATATGAAGTAAGTTAATACTTGGAACAGTGTTTTCAAGCAGATATTTGTGATTAAAATTTGTTAACATTTGTACATTAAAAATTCTCTTTAAAGTTGGCCCAAGTGTCACTCAATTTACAAACTTGAATAATGACATAACAAAACCAGCCTTGTACTGGTTCTCTCTCTTCTCTTCTACTTCTCGTCAAGTCCTTTCCACTGCTTTCATTAACTTAACTGGTAATTTCGCACTCCCATCCCAACCCAGGCCTCTCATCATCCTCCATAAATGCACCCAGCTGCAGACAAATAAGATTTTCGCAATAGGGATCGCCAAATAAGACTTGCCCATGCTATCCTCACTATTCTATTATTAATGGAAGATACTCTCTCCTAAAATTCTGCATCCTTCCCACTTCCATAGAAGAAATACAGATGGCTTCTCGGTTCCATTTAAAAAATTACACCAATCTTTATTTTTCACCACGGGCTAAACTCATACCACTACACCAAGTACCATATCATACTTGTACCAGTACGTCAGATTTTACACCAATATAATCTGAGGATCTGGATAATAAGGGTCAAAACTCCAAGGGACCTGCCTTGGTTGCCTTTGATGAGGAGGAGAGAATGCCATCAAGACAAATGCAACCATCTCTAAGTTTCTCTATGTCAATGTTTATAACTTGTAGAAGATTATATATAGACAAAGACTATACAAGAAACATCCAGTTAGCTCCTCTAATTCAGTTTAACTAATTATTAGTGGGGGAGTGTATTTCAATTACGAATAAGAGCAAAGCTATAATTTGAATATCCCCTGCCTGTTTACCCTTTATTAGTCTCTTTTTTGCATAAATGGAAAAGGAGGTATTGTTTGCTTAAAATTATTAAATAAACAAAATAACATACCACAGTCAATAACCCCTAATTTGATCCCTAAAATAGAAAGAAATAGGATCCTATGTTTATGTTTTGGGTGCTTGTCTCATTGTTTTTATATCCAGCCTATTTAATGCTTTTAAGAGTTAAACATTCTGAGTTTAGGTTTTAGTATTTACAGTTTATGCTGGGAAAATAATTAAATACAAGTCTATCAGGACATAACTTTAGATACCCAAAACACGAGGCACTGGATAGCAATAAGGAAACAGAATCTTCCAGCAATTACTGTAATGAATATTGTGTCTGCCTGGAGTAATTTATTTCTGTTTGAGGGATATATGGCCTAGATAATTAATCTCTTTAAATTTCAAAATCAACGAAGCTATAGATGATAAGAACAACTAATAAGCCAAGTCTTATTTTGTCTCCTTCCATGGACATGACCACTAATATTCTGATCCAAAACTATTATAGAAAATAAAAATACATCAAAAATAAAAAAGTAACTTACAACAATGCATTAGCTGGTAACTTTAGGTTAGAGGGGAAGCAAGGTTCAGGGTATTTGACTCAAAAACTCAAAAACTCAAACCCTCCAGATGTAGGTTGAAAGTTGCCAATCCATGAGGCTGCATTATTGCCACCGGTAGAATCCCTGTTTCATTCTAAATTCCTTAAAAGAACGATCATCTGATGCCATGTCTGCATCCAAATTCACCAAATCAAGACCTCTAGTCTCTCCGGGAAGCTTGCACTCTGCACACCTGCATCAACATTTCTGACATTTAAGGTACAATACTCAAATTTTATAAGGCCATTCAGGAAAAACAAAACCGAAAGAAGCAATGGTTGCTATTATTATTCTCTTTTCAAGTTTTACTGCTGTATAAACACCAGTATGTGCAATGTTGGCATTTTGTCATTGCAGCAACTCCTGTACAGAACTTTTTTATATGGGCAAAATGAAAACTGAGTGGTAAGATGATATTGTCTCTTAATGGCTTAACTATGAAAAAATTGTGCAACATCTTGCCCCGCTTCTACAGCAACAAAGGGATATGTGAAAGCAATCTCAACACCATATATATGAATACGACACAGTGAACCCTACTTCCTCAAACGTCCGTTTCATGCATATAAGGACCAACATTTTTAAAATGAAAAATGCTGTCTTAAATAAAAGATTAAACTGTGTCATTAATTAAGAGAGAGAGAGAGAGAGAGAGAGAGAGAGAGAGAGAGAGATGAAGTAATGAATTCCAACCAAACAGAAAAAATAGGACCAACGCTTAAGAAATTCGAGTGCATGTGCATGTGTCTCCAATTTACATGTGCCAATAAAGTAGAAACACTTGGCCCTTCTCTAACCACAAAGAATAAAATTCAATTCATGTACGATTGAAGACTGAATCCAAACATCGACGACATAGTTCAAACAGCTCTGGAAACAAATTACAAATATGCTGAAATACTTATGAATCTTTGGATCATAACAGCAAACAAACTCATCCACACATAAATTCTTCTGATGTTCAGCAATATTTAAGATACAACTCTTCATAAGAGGTAACTAGGGCATGCTGAACCAAAAAGGAAAAGGAAAAACCAACTACCACAAATCCAGCAAATCCACATTAAGTTAACCATTCAAAGGTAAAAATATATTGAAAACCATAACAACCATACCTTGAATTTATATTGAGTACTTCTACACCATTGCCCATCAAAATGTCCTTGAGAGAAATGAAGCTTGGAACATGACTAATTGCTTCAAAATATGGACTAAACCCACGAAGCTTAAGATAAATTAACGATCTGTAGTTTCTTGGGTGATAGTAAATCAAGGTGACAGTAGAATGGTTAAACATCAACACACCCCCATTTTTTAAGTATCTCATTGGTTCATATAAACCATTTGGCCACCACACACCATCATCAGTCTTAATAGAGAATCTGTTGGTCCAAGATTTGTGTGTACCGTAATCTTCCATTACCCACACATTGATACAATTCTCATGAGCATAGCAGACACAAAGAGAACCTCCCAAAAGTCCCAAGCTCACATGCTGACATTCCTCCAGTTCAAAGGAGGTGTTGGAACTGAGTGAAATTGCTCATTGTCAAAGTCAAAGAAGCTATCTCATATGAACTCTCATAGTAAAACCAATAAAGCTCTCCATTAAGATAGGTGGGCAATGTCAATAGCATATATGCCGCTGACGTGGGAGCAGTACCAAGAGATTTCCATGAACGCTGCCCAAGTGTGTACAACTCAACCATCCGAACTAGATTGGTGTTCCTTGACTAAAGACTCTCAACACCTTATATTGGTTAGTCTTCGGACTGTAACCTAATGCACAGCGTATGGATAATCTCTCTTGACCCTCATCCTTGGAAGATTCAGGAAGTTGTAAAAATTCACCCGTTATTGGATTGCACACAACAAGAGGGTCGTTGTAAACGTTTCAGCCAAGAAAGCAAGCCATTGCACGATTCACATACATGTATTTGTGATCCAATGGCTCCAACTTAATGCAAGGTTTCCTTTTAGTTCTACCTGTCCTATTACGCATTGCATGGATGGCTTGGTCAGCATTCCGCAAAGGGATCTTGAATTTGCAAAAATTCATTCGGAGGTGAAAGTGGATACACTCCGATGTGCCACCATCACCGACAAAGTCCTTCAAGTCAAAATCAGACTTCTCTTCCGGCTCAAGCAAGTAAACGGTCCTTGACACGCGTGTTGCGGCGGAGGGTCGGACCAAAGGACAGGCCTCAGCTTGTGCAAGGTGCAGCTTAGCAAATTCTGGGTCTGAAATCAGAGAATACCAAGCCTTGCAGACACGTTTGCACATGATAATGCTCCTTATCGGCAGCTTTGTTAGAACATCTTGAAGTACAGACTTTGGAAGATCTGATATAAAAGGACCCATTTCTTGAATTTGTTGAATTTGTTTTCCTTTGTTTCCTATTTCGATGGCCTTAGCTGTTGATTTTCTTTTCCTTGTCATGGCTAATATATGAATCTATGGCAGAAATGCACAAAAATAAATAAATAGATAAAATAAAATGTTTCAGAAGCCATAATTAACCCACTTTGATTTGAATCCAATTGAAGACCGACATGATTAAATAATTTTAAATAAAAAAACACACAAAGTAGAACAAAATATTAAGAAGGTAATACAGAAACAAAGGTTTAAAAGGATTTGGAATGAGAGTATTTATCACCTTGAAGATTGACGCCCTAGTTGCAGTTGCAGTTGCAGATGCAGGGAGAGAGATGAAAACCCTAACCTCCAATAGGGGAGAGAGCCAATTACTTTCGACTACTTGAGTTTGAGGTTTCTGCTTGGGTGAATATTAAGAAGGTTAATACAGAAACAAAGGTTTTAAAGGATTTGGAATGAGAGTATTTACCACCTTGAAGATTGACGCCCTAGTTGCAGTTGCAGATGCAGGGAGAGAGATGAAAACCCTAACCTCCAATAGGGGAGAGAGCCAATTACTTTCGACTACTTTGAGTTTGAGGTTTCTGCTTGGGTGAATACTCGAGAAGATCGCTACCTCAAAAACGAGTGAAGAGGAAGATCGCTACCTCAAAAACGGGTGAAGAAGAAGATCACTACCAATCTTTCATTTCCATGAACAGAAAGTTGAGTTTGAATTTACACAAGGAAGGAGAAAGGAGAACGCTTTTTCGCAGGAACTCAGGGCATCAGTTATAAGCTATGAGTTGAGTGAATGCCTGATAAAACAACCTGGCACAATGCACGCGTGGCTTCTCTTCAAGTTTACAAGTGTCTTCTCTTTAATTATTTAAAAATCCCTTCTTTTTTTCTTTTTCTTTTTGTATAGCTGATACCAAACAAAAAAAAATTTCTTTTTAAATTTGTTCAAATTTATTTATTTTCCCGGTTACGATTTTTTGGTTCAATTTTGTATATACCCCGAAAAATAAAATCAGGCCCAAACATTTTGAAGTAGACATAAATAATTACGAGCATCTTTGCACGGGCTTTCGTGCCTATGAGAAGCTTTTTTAAAAAAATTAAAATTATTTTAGAATTAAAAAAGATAATAGGTAGTTGTGTTTTATAAAAATAGGATCCATTATCTGATTTTTCTTTTAATTTTAATTTTTTTTTAACATGAAAAAGTGTGAATTTACCATATATCCTCATTTAATTAATAATTTCAATTCTTAATGTTTGCATTAACCGAAGGCATTTTCTAGTACTTTGAATGTTTTATCATTCTCTGCCTTTTGCTTTATATATATATATATATTCCAAATTTGTTCTTTGCTACAAATCACTATGTTATTGATGTCCATGGCGCTTTTTTATGTTTTATTTTTATTTGCTAGTGTAATCCAATGACAACTTATGTGGAAACAATAAAGTTAGCCTAGTTTTAGAACGTTTGGAAGGAAAAAAAAAAACCTTATTGTTTTAGAAGAAATGAAAAAGATTAATAGAGCTTCATGGGCTTCTAATGAATCATATCAACCAAAACATGAATCTCAAGTGATGCTAGAGTCTTTGTAAGTTTCCTTCACATGATTGTAGGCGTAGAATAATGAAGCTGACAAGAAAAACAGAAAGTACCACTACTACAAAAACGAAATAGACGACGGGGATCCACCATCGTTGTCATGCTTTGAAAACCGTCGTTAAATCGACCGCCGTCTTTTGGGTGTCAATTACGACGGCTTTTCACCGTCGTTGTTTATCTGTAAAGACGACTGTTTTTTAAAGAAAATCGTCGTTGTTTGGAGGTAAAGATCATTAATATAGGAGGAAAGACGACGGTTTTTAATAAAACGTCGTGTATTGTAGGTTAAGATGACGGTTTTTTTATGAAACCGTCGTGTATTGTAGGTTAGATGACGGTTTTTATGAAAACCGTCATCTTTACATATAATAGACGACCCTTTTTGTAAAAACCGTCATATTTACTTTACAATAGACGACCATTTTTTAAAAAAAACCGTCATCTTACATATAATAGACGACCTTTTTTTAAAAAACCGTCATTCTTTACATATAATAGACGACCCTTTTTATAAAAACCGTCGTTAATTATCTGTAAGACCATGGTTATTATGAAACCGTCGTCCTAATAAGTTCCCAAACTGCTACATTTGTAGTTCTTTTTTGATTTCATATGATGCTATACAACAATTTTAACTGGAAAACCAACCATAATGCCTTATTAATGAATATATACACTCAAAAATAGTTTCTTTCATAAAACTTGAAGATTCAAACATAAGTCCTACCAATCTAAGTAGTACAATCTTTTCCTAACCAAGCCTACGTACTCCTAATCCAAGCATTCGTAATCCAAACGACAATGATGCACACTGAAGTCTCCTCCATAATCCCTTTTGTCCTAAATCAACAAATGACAAAGAGAAAAAAAAGCTTAAGATTATAAAACAGATAAAATAGGGTGAAGAGAAAATTTTACCATTGGACCATTATTCCATAGAAAAAATTTGTAAAATGAGCATAAAAAAGACCATCGAGAACCTGCAAAAGGAAAAATATATAAAGAAAATGATGGTGAAAAGAGAAGGTAACAAATTTTGAACAACAAAAAACATATGACTCGCATAGAAAACCTGCAAAAGAAAAAGTTATAAATCTGCAAGCTTCCTCCTCATCTCCTGAGAACCAAATCAGAAAATCTAAAAAGAAACCATAAATAAATAAAAAATATGTAAACAAACCAGACAAATCAAGAGAGACAGAAAATCTGAAATCAGGGAGACGAAGAACATACCAGAAACACAAAGAGACTAATCCAGAATTCACTAGCAAAATATAGAAGGATATTGAGAGATTAGGTCACTTTCAAATCAAACCTTTCATGAGAGTGTTTTAGAGAGCTCAAGAGGGTTTCAAGGAGGAAGAGGTTTTCAGAGACGGGGGAAGATCTGAAAATTTGTCGAGCGCGAATTCACTTAAGCGGCCTTTTTTTAGCGTGTTTTAAAAGACGACGCTTGTTAATGAGAGATAAGGTTTTCAAAGACGGGGGAAAATTTGAAAATTTGTCGAGCGCGAATTCACTTAAGCGGCCTTTTTTAGCGTGTTTTAAAAGACGACGCTTTTTAAAAAAAAACCGTCATCTTTACATATAATAGACGACCCTTTTTAAAAAAAAACCGTCATCTTTACATATAATAGACGACCCTTTTTTAAAAAAAACCGTCGTCTTTACATATAATAGACGACGATTTTTTATAAAAAGCGTCATCTTTACATATAATAGACGACCCTTTTTTAAAAAAACCGTCATCTTTACATATAATAGACGACCCTTTTTAAAAAAAAACCGTCGTCTTTACATATAATAGACGACGGTTTTTTTTATAAAAAGCGTCATCTTTACATATAATAGACGACCCTTTTTAAAAAAAAACCGTCATCTTTACTTCACAATAGACGACCATTTTTTACAAAAAAGGGTCATCTTTACATATAATAGACTCTTTTTTAAAAAAAACCGTCATCTTTACATATAATAGATGACCATTTTTAAAGAAAAACCGTCATCTTTACATATAATAGACGACAGTTTTTTCAAAACAACCATGACTTTACTAAAAAAAGGACACTTGATTTTTAAAAGACGACGGTTGTCATATCTGCTGTCGTCGTTTTTTGGTCAGATTTTAACTCTGAAGAAAACCTTTTTAATAAGATGACGCTTTTTTATTTGTGTGCGTCGTTAT
>BJCG01001652.1:0-49822 GCA_005406145.1 Prunus yedoensis | reverse complement strand
TACCAATGCACGAGCGAGAATTTAACTATGTATTATGTAACGGCCCTCAATACGGCCGACGAGTTTTCTAGGATCTCCTTTGTTCACGTATGCGCGCCGAAAACCATGAGGCAATGAGATGGCCCAGGTAGCGTCAGGCGTGAATATTCCGGACAGTGACCACGATCGTGTGATAAGAATCTTGAGGCGTACCTTGCCGGCTTTAGCCGAACGGGGAATGACAACGCAAGTGTCATCGGCCGAGATCACCGACGAAGTCAACATGGCCAAAGCCGACTGGCGCTACCAAATAGTGAAGTGTTTGCGTGACCCCTCCTGCAGCCATGAGAGGACTACGCGTTTTCGAGCTCGGTGTTATTTGATTTATCAGAACGAGCTGTATCGAAATGGATCAGACGGCTTATTGCTCCTATGTCCCAACGCCGAAGACATCAAGGTTATGTGACCGAATCTCATGAGGGGATTTGAGCACCCACCAGTCTGGCGTCAAGATGAGATGGTTGGTTCGGAGGCACGGCTATTATTGACCGCCCATTTTAAGGACTGCATAGAATATGCGAAGGGGTGTATCAAGTGTCAAATCTACGGCCCCATACAAAGGGTACCGGCCGAAACCCTCCACCCGGTTACTAAACCATGGCCGTTCAGAGGGTGGGCCATGGATATCATCCGCAAAATCTATCCAGCCGCGTCCAACCAACACACATGGATTTTGGTGGCAACCGACTATTTTACTAATGGGTCAAGGCGGAGTCCTATCGGTCAATTTCTAGCGCACAGGTGGTCAAATTCGGTATACCTAAAACTATCACGGCCGATAAAGGCCCAGTTTTCGCATCGGCCAAGACTCGGGAGTACACCGAAAGATGTTGATCAAATTGGTTCACTCAACACCTACTACCCCCAGTCTAACGAACTGGCCGAGGCAAGCAACAAGGTAATCAAGGGCATCCTTGAGAAAATGATTGAGGAAAAACCTAGGGCATGGCACGACTTACTCCCTGAAGCCCTTTAGGCTTACCGAGTCTCAAAACGATCGGCTACGGACACATCTCCTTATGCCTTAACCTACGGTCATGACGCCATCGTTCCAATGGAGTTAAAGGTTCGGTCTCTCCGTGTGACCGAATAGCCTGGGCAAGAAAGGAAGGACTATGCGCAAGCCATGGCTCAGGAGTTAGAAGATTTGGAGCAGTCCAGACTCGATGCTTATAACCTAATGCAGGCACATAAGCAGATTGCGGCGAGGGCCTACAACAGAAAGGTCAAGCAAAAGACTTTCGCCAAAGGCGACTTGGTATGGTGAGCCATGCTTCTATCGGACTAAGGACCCTCGGTTCGGCAAATTCTCACCCAACTGGGAGGGGCCGTTTATTATCGAACTCATTCTTGGCCGAGGTGCTTTCCAGTTGAGAGATAGGGATGGAGAATGGCACAACTTGCCAATAAACGGCCAATATTTAAAGAAATATACCCCGTCATTATGGGAAACGGCCGAGAATGAGTTATGAGGTTCACAATTGACAAATAAATAAAGTAAACAACACGACGAAGATGAAAGGAAAAGCATGCATTCAGTCAGAAGGAAAAGAAGTTATACTTCATTTGGATTAAGGGAAAGGAGTCGCATTTACAAAGGAACGGCCGGCCATGGCCGATTAAAACATCTAAACGTACATGTGAAAAATAGATTACATCCTAAGTCTATGAACAATGGCTTCTTGATCCCCTCGCTAAACAAGCAGATGATTCTTTCCCAGGCGACGTCTCCGCCGCCCATATCTTAACTAAAACATGGCCCCACCAAGGCCGTCACTCTAGACATGGGTGCGGCCGGGTTGAGGTCAAGGCCGTCACTTAGGCCATGGTGCAGCTGGTAAAGCCAGGGCCGTCATTCCAGCCCTGGACAAGGCCGTCACTCAGGACACGAGTGTAGTTGGGTGAAGCCAGGACCGTCATTCCGGCCATGGGCAAGGCCGTCACTTGGGCACGGGTGTAGCTGGGTGAAGCCAGGGCCGTCACTCCGGCCATGGGTGCAACCGGGGTGCTCAGCCAAATGAACATGGCCAAGTTGGAATCATCATACCAGGCCCTCCATCTTCGTCAATCGCATTGCAGTTTCTCCACGGCCTCATAAGGAGGAAGGTCATCCTCCTCTAGGGCAGGGAAGGAATCTGGGCCACATCATGGCCTTGGCTCACGTTGACTTTCCAAGACGAAGACAGTTGGTGGACAGTTGGAGAGAAAAGCCATCTGGATCAAGCCAAACTGCCACGACGCGAGGTTCAGCGGGCATGGCTCGACCCCGGTTTGGAAAGGCTACAATGGGCACCATCAGCGCAGGGTTAAAATGGAGGAGGAAGGGCTAAAAGAAGAACGAAGCCCACGCTTCATTTAATGAAGTAAAGCCTCTGATAGCAAACCCACTAGCCGCAAAAAGGCATTTAATGCACGAGGGAAGAAGGGAAGTGACTAAAGTTAGGATTTGGTGATAAAATCAGAGTGGTTAGGCGCAAATATTCTTACAATATTCTTACAACTAAAGGTCAGATCACCAACCACCAGACCAGGGTATTAAATTCGTCCCCAGGGCCAGAGGCGCAGAACCCACAATCAAGGCGTCGGCTGAGATTTACCAGGATTTATGGGTCACACCACCATGCTCACGATCCCAAATGTCGATTGGACTATCCCACTTGTTCTGATCAGGCTCCCACCATTGCAGATTTTCAGCCTCGATTATCCTCCAAGAGCTCTTCCTATAAATACCAAGCTCAAGCTACATTCAAAGGGTTCAAAAACCAAACCAAAGCCTCCCACGGAGCAAATTATATTTTCTTGTAATGCACTTTCAATACCTTTACTTGCTTTCCTAGGAGTAGTGATAGATTGTAAGGAAAATTCATTCATCACAAAATCGCACCGCATCCAAAAGAAGGACGTCACGTGTTAACGCATATCCCTCGCCCAGAGCACCAGGCCGTAAGATTTGAGCAGCCAACAGGTGGCTGGCAGACATGGACAACGAGGACATTGCCTGGAGAAGGATGACCTGCCTAATCTGGGGAATGTTTAGTGAAGGGATCTAGGTGGCTGTACATAGACCTAGGATATAATTCTATATATATATATATATATATATATATATATATGTGTGTGTATATTTTTTATTGGTCGTAACCGGCCGTTACTTGTAACATGAACCCTTCTTAAATTAAATGAAGTACAACTTTCCTTTTCGAATGCTTGACTGTACGTTTTTCTTTTTAGTTTTCTGCAACCTTCATCCGAACATCTTGGTCGTCTCCCATAACGATGGGATATACTTTTTCAAGTATTCGCCGTTAATGGCAAGTTATGACGCTCTATGTCCCCATATTTTAACTGGTACGCACCCCAGCCGAGAATTCGTTCGATGATAACACGGCCCTCCCCAATTCGGCGAAAATTTGCCGAACTGTGGATCTTTAGTCCCCATAGGAAGTAACAGCGCGCCATACCAAGTCACCTTTGCAAAAGGTCTTTTGTTTGACTCTTTTGTTGTAGGCCCTTGCTGCGATTGGTTCTAAGCTTGCATCAGATTGTAAGCATCAAGTCTCGACTACTCTAAATCTTCTAAACTCTTAGTCCTTCTTATCTTGCGTAGGTCGCTCGATAACACGGAGAGACCGAACCTTTCACTCCATTGGAACAACAGCGTCATGGCGTAGGTCAAGGCATAGGGAGACATGCCGGTGGCCGAGCACTTTGAGGTTTGGTAAGCCCGAAGAGTTTCAGGAAGTAAGTCATGCCAAGCCCTAGGTGTTTCTTTATCATCTTTTCAAGGATACCCTTGATCAACCTTATTGCTTGCCTCGTCCTGTCTGTTAGACTGAGGGTAGTAAGGTGTTGAATGAATCAATTTGATTCCCCACCCTATCAGCGTACTCCTGGGTTTCGGTCGACGCGAATACGGGCCGTGATAGTCTCAAGCATACCGAATCTGTGGACGATATGGTTTTCAAAAAATTTAACTACCTACACGCTAGAGATTGACTGATAGGACTCTTCCTTGACCCACTTAGTAAAATAGTCGATTGCCACCAGAATCTGTTAGACGCAACCAAGTAGATTTTGCTGATGATATCCACGGGCCACCCTCTGAACGGCCATGGTTTGGTAACTGGGTGGAGAGCTTCGTCCGGTACCCTTTGTACGGGGCCGTAGATATGACACTTAATGCACCCTCTTGCGTATTCTATTCAATCTTTTAAAATTGTCGCCAATAGTAGCCGTGCCTTCGAACCAACCATCTCATCTGATACTGGACTGATAAGCAATGCAAATCCCTTCATGAGACTCATCATGATCACCTGGACGTCCTCGGTGCTGGGACATAGGAGCAATAGGCCGTCTGATCCCTTCCGATACAGCTCATTTTGATAAACATGTAGCCTTTTCGTGGTTGCCGGAGTGGTCACGCAGATACTTGACTACAGGATAGCGCCAATCTGATTCGCCGTGTTAACTTCGTTGTGATTTCGGCCGAAGACACTTGCGTCGTCATTCCTCCTTCGGACGAAAGAGATCCTAGAAAACTCGTCGGCCATGTTGAGGCCATCACGTAATATGTGGTCAGATTCTCACTCGTACATTGATATTCCCCAGTCAATTGGTTGATCACCAGCTGGGAATCGCCGTAAACCAAAACATGAGTTGCCTTTATTTCCTTCAGAATTTCGAGGCCAATAATGAGTGCTTCATACTCGGCCTAATTATTGGTGCATTTGAAATCAAGCTGGAATGCGAATTGCCACCTTTGTCCCTGAGGGGCGACTCCGGCCCCAGATGTGGTTATCGGTAATTGAGCCATCGAAGTACATGGTCAGTAGTTCTTCTCGACCTCCATCTCCTCCTCTTGGCCTTGAGCTGGGTGGTGAGCCAAGACATCGGCCAAAGCCTGACCCTTGATCAACTTCTAAGCCACATACTGGAAGGTGAATTATGATCGGCCTGGTGAGCATGTACTTGATGAGATCGGTTTGGAAATGATCTAAACAACCGAGGGAAGCATGTAATGACGCAATTTGGTGGCCGCGAAATAGAGTGCTATGCATAACTTTTCAACGGGTGAGTAATTTAGCTCAGCTACGTTAAGGGTGTGGCTAAGATAGTGTACGGCTTGTTCACGCTCAGACTCGTGTTCTGGACTAGTAGAAAGCCGTTAGAGCCCTCAGAAGCCGAAATGTAGAACCTCAAGGGTTTCCCTCTTCTCGATGGCATAAGGACTGGTGGTTGAGATAAATATCTCTTGATTTGTCGAGGGCCGTCTGATGCTCGGTCCCCCATATGAACCGCTCCACTCCCATTCGGTCGAATGCATAATGGAGATGTCCTACGTGGTCACCCTTGGATAGGGACTTGACGACCACGTCGTCGATGTAGACTTCAATGGTTCGGCCAATAAGGTCGTGGAAATAAGGTTCAAAGCCCATTGGTACGTTGCGCCGGCTTTCTTCAGACCGACCACCCATTCGTAGGTTCTGATTTCCCCCGGACATCTGAATGCCATCTTGTGGACATCACCCTCGGGGATGAAGATCTGGTTTGTAACCACCATGGCCGTCCATAAAGGAAAGGAGTTCGTGCTTCGCGGCCCCGTCAACCAAGAGATCGGACAAAGGCATGGGATACTCGTCTTTTGGGGTCGCGAGGTTCAGATTTCTGTAATCGGTGCAAACTCTCAAAGCCCTGGTCTTTTTCAAAATTGGTACAATATTAGCCAACTGTTCAACATACCGAGCCGTACGGATGAAGTCGGCTTTAAGGAGCCGTTCAATTTCTTCCTTGACTTTTAGCTGCACGTCAGTCGAAAATCGCCTTGGTGGTTGTTGGAACGGCTTAAAACCTTCCTTAATTTTCAACTCATGTTCGACCAAACTCCTCGGCAATCCAGGCATCTCATGATAATCCCAAGCGAAACAATCTTGTATTCATAGAGCAGGCTGATAATCTCGGCCTTTAATTCTGAATTTAAAAGTTGGCTTACAAAAAGAGGCCATGGTTCGGCCTCTGTTCCTACGTTTATTTCTAGTAAAGGGTCCTGAACTTCGGGGTAGCCATCCTCCATCTCGGCAGGTGCCGTTTCCAAGTCATCGATGGTCAAGATGTCCACGTCATCTGATTCGTGGAGGAACTCGATCAGCTCCAGCAGTCTTTCTAGCAAGTCAGTCACGGCCGCTGCACCTTCTTCCTTGGTTGCTTTGTCCGTCATTTAAAAGCTAGTAAGGTCGATCAACACTTCGCGCGCCGAATCCTATCGGACGTTTTCAGCGCCTAGCTCCAGGACTTTTTGGGCCATCATCCTGGTTGGTCGGCCGCTCACACCGTGGCCAATAAGGACGACCCACCCAACGTTGTCGTCCTTGTACGGCGTTGGCTTCGAACGGCCTTTCGTCGGCCGGGTGTATGGACATTTTCTGGCCGTCCCAAAAGAACAATAATTGGAAAAGGGAGGACGGTATTCATCCGGATTGATGGATCCAGTCACGGCCAAGCAGCATGTTGTAGTCAACACTACATTCGACTACGTAGAAGGCCGCGACTCTTGTTTGATCGGCCACGGTAATTTTCAACAGCAATACCCCGATGGTTTTGGATTTATCGCTGACGAAACTGCTCATGACCATGTCACTAGGGATGAGATCCTCCTTTGATTTGTCCAGCTTCCTCATCCAGGAATAGGGAAGAATATTGACCGTCGCACCACAGTCAACGAAGACTTTAGACATGGGTATCCCTTCTACATGAGCCAAAATGTATAATGGTTTCAGGTGCCGGTACTTGTTCGGCTCATCCCTGTGTATGACCTCGTTAAAGGCTACGGCCAACAATTCCTCCTTCGTCTTTGGTCTCTGATCACACCGCTCCTCAAGCACATCATCATCCAGGCCGCTGCTCTGTCTCCTAGGGCTAAAAACTTGGTCGGTAGCACTAAGACCATGCTTATGCTTACCTCATTTGGTCCGCGCAAGTTTCCTTTATAAGCTCCTACCTCGGCCGTGCAGTCGTTCTCAGTTAAGGCTTTTTTCTTTGACCATCCCGAGAATCTCCCCATCTTCTTCATCAAACAACCCCAACGCGGATTCGTCTTCGGCCTCATTTCCAAAAAAGGGGTCGCCGCAGCCGTCAATCTCAGGCTTCGCGGTCCCAGGGATGTCACTCGTGGAAGATGTGCTCGCAGATAGGTTCGGGACCTTGGGCCTCCCCGGGAGGACTCGCCTAGCCATAGCCAACGTGTCTCTGGCCGTCAGGTACTCATCCAATTGGCAGTTCCGGACTTTTTCCTCGGCCGTTAAACCTAAGATAGTGTTGGTCGGGGTTACGGTAAAGTATTGGGGAAGGTATTCCATATCGTCTTTGCTGAAAGGAGCCTTGGCCCTACATCCCTTTCGCCCTAGCCTCCCGACTTGCTTGGTATACAACCTTAATGGCCGAGTCAGATCCTTTGGTAATGAGGAGGCTTTCGGCCTTAGTGTTCTTAAGGGCCAACTCCACAATTTCCTGGTTCTCCGAAACCATACCGTATAGGTCAGTGGCCGAGTAATCTTTGTGGAATTCCATGAGGAAGGACAGTTCGTTGGCCGAGAATGGGGGGTCCCTTTGGCGGTAAACATTGTTGATGCCCTCGTCTGACTCCTTCGGGGTGGCAGCCCTCGGCTTTGTAGAAACGGCCGCTACTTCATGAAGGTTTTCATCTTGGCGAGGACGCCACGCCCTTGGAGGCTTGGTGACGACCCCTTTAGTACTAGAAAAGTTGGTTGCTCGTCTGCGGCCGTCATTTTCTTTTGGCGTTTAGAGCCTTTGTCAGCTGCCTGTGCTCTGGCTTACTGAACTTGTCTCTGCATTCTTCTTAGTTGGGTCTTTGTCAGCTGCTCGATCTTGCCCCCAGGTCATGTGTGGTACCAGTGATCATCCCGTATGGCCGGCGATTTGAAAGTCTTGATTTGCCTCGGGGCGACCTTGTCTTCTTGGCCATACGAGACACTGGAAATCCGTGCCCCCAGGCGATCGAAAACGGCCCTGCCGACTGGCCGGTGACCACATTGTTCAGCGAACCTTTTCGCGATCGATTGAGAGGGCTCTACGACCTTCCTTTTGTTCTCCTGTGGCCTGGGTTGGCCAATCTCACACTTGCATCAATCTCAAAACACCAGCTCTAGTCCGGGCAACTGCTCCTTTCCTCTTGCCGGCTTTAGTATTGACATCGAGCTTCCTGCCGTGGCCTTACTAGGCCGATGACTTTCCCTATATTCGGTTCGGAATTGGGCGTTGCCCATGTTTATGATGGGTGGAGGGAACGGCTCGTTGTGAACCTTCATGGCAGCCTTCTCCGAGAACTGGAGTTTCTTCTCTTCTATCAGCTTCTGAATAACGTCCCGTAGGACGATACAGTTGTTGGTGCTATGGCACTAGGAGCTGTGGTATTTGCAGAATGTCTTCCCTCTCCTCGGCCTTTGGAATTTTATCGCCGAAAGACAATTTGCCCTTCTTCTCGGTCAATAACAAATCAAAGATAGCCTCGGCCCTTGTTAAATCAGTGGTGTAAGCCTTCGTCTCTCAGGCTGCGAACTTGGCGTCGGGAATCTTCGTTCGACTATTGTCGGCCTTAACAAGCTCTTTGCAAACGTTCTCGGTGTAGCCAACGATGGGATTCTTGTAATAAGTCCCCTTTGTAGCCATCTTCTTATGTATTTCCTCCTTCAACAGGGATGCGTACCTATCCACTTTGTTGGTTAGGTCGTGCATGTCTCGGAATTCGATCCCTTGGAATTTCTTTTGGTATTCGAATTCCAGCCCTTCCTCAGCCATTTTTACGAACTCCTTTCTAGGAGGTTAGTTCGGCACCAATTCCTACACATCTTAAACCGCTGCAAGTAATCACGGAGCATCTCGTCTGACGCTTGGCTCATCCTTGCCAGCTCAGCGACAGTTATCTTCCGATTGGTCTAGTATAAGTGTTCATGGAACGTCCTCTCCATGTCAGACTAGTCCCTTACCGAATTCGGTGGAAGATTTATAAACCATGAGAACGCCGCACTAGTTAGGGAATGAACAAAAAGTCGGAGCTTTTGGGCATCCGAGTCGGCCAATCCACACTGGGCCATGAAACGGCCTATGTGTTCTACGGAAGAGGTGTGCCCATCTCTGGAGAACAACATGAATTTCGGCAGCCGATAGTTCCGGGGTAGGGATGTACGGTCAATCTTTGGTGGGTACGGCTTAGTATACCTTGGTGCCTCTGGCAGCCTTTGAGCCAGGTCGTCCTCGATCATTCGCCGAACGTCCTCAGCTTGAAGCCCCTAAGGAGGTGGCTCTGGCTGGGCTGCGAACTGGTGCCGGGCCTGTTGGCCTATTTGAGCGAGGGGTTCGATCGTGTTGACTGAGCCAAATTGCACTTGGCAAGCGTTGTTGGCTTGAACGAAGTGCGCTCGATCTGTCTGCCGTGTAGGCGTAACCGCCTGACCTTGATGGATCAGGCCGCTCTAAAGTTGAGAGATAGTGTGCGTTTTGGAACCAAATGGAAAGGTCAGTGCCTACAATGGTGGAGCGATTGCCATACCATTCTGATCGTATTGCGGTGATGGTATGGTTGCCATGCTATTTGGGATGGCATGCGTTTGCACGACCAGACTATGGACTGGGCCGGGCTGCTGGATGGTGGAATATATGGGGCTATTCTGTCCTAACAGCGCGGCTGTCTGAAACTGGTTGCGCAGCGCCTCCACCGGGTAAATGGGGCTGGGACTCGCCCATGTTTGCTGGGGCTGCCCACAGCTGCTCATCGGTGGTTGGAAATGTTGACCACAGCTTAATGCCTTCGTTCAGTTAGCCGTGCCGAGGCTGCTGCCTTCCCCGTAGGGCTCGACTCTCTCGCGGCCTTGGCCTCTTTGTTCGGCCCTGGGGGGGTGTCGCTGGTGATGTAATCGGCATTCTCTCTTGAAAGAACGTCCACAGATCTGACGAGATTTTGTCCATTTCGACCATGAAGGACGTCTCAATCCTGTAGGCTTGCCTAGCCATCAGATCTTCCATTTGAGACCGCTCTTGTATGGATTCGGCCACACGGGCCGTCGTCATTGGAATACTGGCCGAGACGCTGACCGCTTGTTCGGCTTCGGTAGTCATTATCGGGGAGGTCAACTCAGGAATCTCAGAAGTCATCTCGATTCTCTTATTCTTGAGCTTCGCTTGTGACCTAGTTTCCACCATAAGGTTTTGTCAAGATAGAGTCCCACCGGGTGTGCCAAAAGTGTTGGCTTCGAAATCTCGCGGCCTGGCGCTCAGGGCCGAGGGGATCTACGTCAACACGGGTTGTCCTTCTTTGGTGCGATGTGGTTATGCGCGGGCGTGCCAGCATGGTTTACTGTTCATTTGGGGATGATACGATTGGGTGAATAGATGAGTAGTGCACCTGTTTGAGTCTGACTTCTAATCAGAGCGACTATGGCCGAGAGAGGAACTGATCTCGGCCGTTAGGTTCATGGCCTGAGCTACAAGGCCGTTAATTGTGAAGTTGATGGGTGGTGCTCTAATCAGAGCGGCGGTGTTGCTCCGGCACGTTGCTGGGTGGTGACGGTCATATGATATATGGAATGAACGAAAGAGTAACAAAGATGGTAATCCAGCGCCTTGAAAATCAAGGGTCGTATGATATATTGATGAATGGATTCTCCTACAAACTGCTACTACTCCTAAGAAAACTAGTAAAAGTATTGAAAGTGCATTACAAGAAGATAAATGACAGGAAGTAAATGACAGGAAAATATAATTTTCTCCGTGGGAGGCTTGTCTTTGGTGTTGAACCCTTTAAATGTAGTTAGAGCCTGGTATTTATAGGGAAGGTCCTGAGAAGACAATGAGGCTGAAAATCTGCATGGTGAGGTTGATCAGAGCTAGTGGGTAGTCAAATCGACATTTGGGAATGTGAAGCATGGTGGTGTGACCCCCATAAACCCCGGCCGCTGCCCTGATGGTGGGCTTTGCGTCTCGAGCCTTGGAGGAGCATTTAATGCCCTGGTCTGATGGTTGGTGACTTAATCTTACAAGTCGTGAAATTTTCGCATCTAATCTCTGATTTTACTCGCCATATCCTAACTTCATTCACTTCCTCTCCTCTCTGCACATTAAATGCTCTTACGTGATGTGAGTCTTCTGCTATAGTCAGAGGCGTTACTTCATTAAATGAAGCGTGGGACCTTGACACCACGTGGCGACGCCACTTGACTTTCCTATCTTGGTCGTGCATCTGAGGAGTGATCGCTCTCTTCGTCCTCGGCCTGGATCACCGAGGTCGTGATAGCTTTGCCTTCATGGCTCCTCTTTGCTTTTAATCAAAGAAAGCGAACAATGACCTGCAACGTTCGGTCGTGGGGAGGTGCCAGGGTTGACAGGAAGTTTCGTCGGTCAACTTTATCGACCGAGATTTATTAGGCACAAACACCTTCATTTACTCCAGCACACACTCTCCCTATCTCTATCAATTTCTCTGAAATTTATGGTGCACAATTTCTGGAAAAGAATGCATATTTTTGTTAAGCTTTTTTACTTCTTCATTAAAATTTATGACGGTTTTATCTCATATCGATGTTAGAATGCGTATACAACGATGGTAATTTTATGCCACCGTTTGAAATTATGTACTACGTCAGTTGTTTCAACATTTCATCGTCTTAATTGAAATACTACGACGGTACAGGTTATTGATTTATGGTCTATTTATCTGTTTTATAACTTTTGAATATACAATGGGTTTTTTCTACAGACGTTGGAATTGTTACACAACAACGGTATTTTACTACCGATGTGTGAAATCAATACTATGTCAATTTTATAAAAAAAACCGTCATTGTCACTGAAATATTACGTCGGTTGATTTATCTATTTTACAATCTGTTCAATGTTTAACATTCTCTCTCTCTCTCTCTCTCTCTCTCTCTCTTTTAGGATGATTTGCAAAAACAAGTCTCCGAGGGCACTCTGATTGTCTTTGGGAGCAATGATATTTTGACTTTGGCTTTGGGAACCCCCGAGCATGGTGGGAGAGTAAGAGGTGTTGGAGCTGGCGTTTCCCCAACTCAATTCTTCAATTTTCCGAGACAGCAGAGAGTAAAATTTGTTGACAAATTCAAGGAAAGTCTTATGGAGGCAGTCAGAGAAAGCCCAAAAAATTATGTTGACAGAGCAGAGAGGGAAATTATGTTGACACAATTCTGTCAACTAGTTACTAATTTTGATCTAAACATGCTCAAAACACTAATTACCCCAATTCCTTTACAGCCTCAAGAACAAAGCCCAAAAAATCCAATGTCTGACAAGGCAAGCTGCTTGGGAGCCACTAATGTCAGAACCCTAGTTTTGGAGGCAGAAAATCCAAAGCTTGATGCTGATACTGCTGAAAAACAGCAAGATGAAATGGAAAAATCTCTGATATTTTCTTTTTCTGCTTTTTAAATTTTAAATAGATGTCGCTCTTTTAAATATCCGACGTCGCTCTTTCAAAACAATGACAGTATATCTTCACCGACATCTGAAAACCATAATACATCTGTTTCTTCCAAGAACTGTCATTGTGAGTGAAATACCACGACGTTTTTGCTTGATTTGCATTTATTTATGCCTTGAAAATAACGATGATCTTTTTTTTTTCCGTCGTCTATTTCATTAAAGCATTCACTGCATTTTAATTAGACGACATTTCTACAATGTAGCGACGTTAGAAAATTTACATAACGACAGTTATGTCTTTACCGTCATCTATAACCTTTACTCTGTCAATATGTTCTAGAAACCGTCATTTATATTATATACCATGTCAGTTTGGTTGGTTTACTTATAGTCGTTTATTTTACTTGATATACAAACTAACTTATATTTCTTTATTTATTTCTTGTAATAGGATCTCTCAAAGCTAGACAGGCCACGTCCTCTGTTAGCCCTATGCCAATTTGTCCAAACCAAGTTGAAGCCTGCTAACGAGACTATGAGAGTTCACATTCCAAAGGAAGTGTTTGGCACTGAGCATGAAACCTTCATCTTGTGTGAAGATATTTTACAGTTTGCTTTCATGGTTGAGATTGGAGCCACAGTGATTGCAGTATACATGAGGTAATTCTAGAAATCCTATATTTTGTTTTGCATTTCCCTTTGTTTTAAATTAAAATCTCATTTAATTGAATTTCATATATTTAGGTACCTAATTGACTATTTAAAAACGGCAAATATGGTAAACCTTGTTGGCCTCGTCGACCTTGGACAAGTCAGCGCTCGATCTGGATCTCTATCTTACCAAACAAAACAACTGTCAGACCGCCTGAAAAACGCAAATGGGGATCAATTTTTCTTGGTGCCTTATAATCCAAGGTGTTTGTGCCTAATAAATCACGGCCATAAAGCTGGCCGAAGGGACCTCCCTCGGCCTTAGCACCCATTCATGAACAAAGACGCGGCGTTTTGTCTGCCTCAAAACAAAGGGAAATTACGAAGGCATAGTCATCTCGGCCTTACAACCACAGTATCATCCAGCCGAGCCTGAAGGACGAAGGGGACACAGCCGAGGATATTAGAGTCAAATCACTACGTGATAGCCAAGGCCTACACTTCGTTTAATGAAGTAACGCCTCTGACTAGCAAACCCACTGGCTGCAAGGAAGCATTTAATGCACAAGGGAAGAAAGGAAGTGACTAGCGTCAGGATTTGGCGATAGAAATCAGAGTAGTTAGGCGCAAACATTCTTAAAGAATTCTTACAGCTTAAGAGATTAGGTCACTAGCTATCAGAGTATTAAATGCGTCTCCACGGCCAGAAGCGCAGAACCCACGATCAGGGCGGCGGCCGAGATTTACCAGGATTCATGGGGTCACACCACCATGCTTCACGATCCCAAATGTCGATTGGACTACCCACTTGCTCTGATCAGGCTCCACCATGCAGATTTTCAGCCTCGATTACTCATCCAAGAGCTCTTCCTATAAATACCAGACTCAAGCTACATTCAAAGGGTTCAAACACCAAACCAAAAGCCTCCCACGGAGCAAATTATATTTTCCTGTAATGCACTTTCAATATCTTTACTTGCTTTCCTATGAGTAGTGTTAAATTGTAAGGAGAATCCATTCATCAATATATCATACGACCCTTGACTTTCAAGGCGCCTGAGCACCATCTCTGTTACTCTCTCGCTCACCCCATATATCATACGACCGTCGCTCCCTGAGCAACACGCCGGAGCACCGCCCAAAATCCACCACCGACACCACCATTAAACGGCCTTGTAGCTCAGGCCATGAACCTGACGGCCGAGATCAGTTCCTCTCTCGGCCACAATCGTTTGATTAGGAGTCGAATTCAAACAGGCGCACCACTTAACCACTTCACCACTTCACCCACATCCACATCTCAACGCACGGTAGACCGTGCTGGCACGCCCGCGCACCACTTGACCACTTAACCACCCAAAAGAAGGATGCCACGTGTTAACGCACGTCCCCTCGGCCCGGAGCACCAGGCCGTGAGACTTGCGTAGCCAACACAAGGTTAGTCCCCTTAACTATTTAAAGTATTTTCCTCGTAATATTTTTCTTTGTACTATTTAACCTATATGGATCATTATGTGTAGGGGTCATTGGGTGTTGTTAATTGTGAGACCAGCTAAGGAGACTATCTATTACATGGATTCACTGCCAAACCGCTCTGTTGACAACGACATGAGAAATATAGTGAATACGTAAGTTGATTTATTCCAATCTAAGATTTTTTTTATCTGTACATTTGAATTATACGACGAGTTTTTATAATACTGACATTATAATAAACATACAACGACGGTAATTTATTACCAACGTTTGAAAGAATTTATGATGTCAGCATTTTCTTGAAACTGTCGTCTTAATTGAACTACCACGTCACTTGGGTTTTATTTAAGGACGTTTTAATTTTTTATGTTCAATTTTTTTGTTATACGATGTTTTTCCTTGTTACCAATGTTAGAATGTTACACGACGGTAGTTTCATACCGCCGTTTGAAATAAAATACCACGTCATTTTTTTTAACAATCCGTCGTCTTCACTAATTTACCACGACGGTTATTATTTTTTTATTTAGATTTTTCGTTTTGTCATTAACACTCTTTCTTTTCTTAAAAACAGATCAATGAAAATGTTTAACTCTCATATCAGCAAACAAGTTTATGTAGAGTGTGGCTATAAACCGTCATTTGTATCTTTCTTTTCTTAAGATATAATTTCTTTATTTTACTACGTCAACTTTTTTTTTTAAACCGTCATTTGTATCTTTATAACACGTCGGTTTTTTCGTTTATTTTGCAGTTTGACAAGAAAAAAGAACTAGTTCAGTATGTACAAGAACATATTGACAAAGTTAGGCTGGAATGGGCAGAATTCGTTAAGAAGCAATTACAGAATGATAAGTGATGTAATTTATTTTAACAATGTTTAGGTTTATTTTAATTTATTAACAATGTACATAAATATTTTTCTTGTAATCAATCGAACAATCATCAAAAAAATTAATTTTTTTTTGAAATTTTTTTAGTTTAGCATATTTGTGTCTTTAAATGAATTCAAATGACAGTAATTCATAAGAACTTAATTTAATTCCCAAAAACCGACGTCTCATTCTCATTTACACGTCTTATATGTGTATACAATCGTCATCTTATTATAAAGGGAAATATAACATCGACGGCAATTCTTAAAAATGCCATGTAATAGGAATAAACACGACGGTTTATATTTACTTCATCTTCTACAGAAAAATTTTGTATCGATATACTACGTCTGTTAGTTTACAAAATTTGACGGCAATTCTTAAAGACATACAACGGTGGTTAGCTTAGAAAATTTGACGTTGTATATGTTAACAACGGCAGTAACGACTTTAGAAAACACGTTGTAAATACAACCCACGTCGGTTATGCAAAACAAGATGACGTGGTAACGTAATAACCCACGTCGGTGATTCAAAACAAGATGATGTGGTAACGTAATAACGTCGTTTTGTGTTCTTTTCGACGTCTAAAATCATCTAGGACGACGTTTTATGTTGTTTAACATTGTTGTAAAGGAATCCAACGTCGGTTATGTCATTTGTCATTTCATTTTAATATGACTTTCATATTTTATTTAATTCCTAATATTCATAATAAATTCAAAACTAATTCCAAAAAATAAACTGACAACTACCATGCACTCATTGAAATATTGTCTCTCCCTTAAAGCTTTAAAAAATGTATTATAGTATTTAATTACTAATTTTCATAATATATTCAAAAAAAAATCCGAAAAATAAACCGACAAATTCTATGGACTCATTGAGATAATATCTTGCCCGTAAAGGCCTGAAAAATGTAATTTTAGTTTTCAAAATTACAAGTGATAACAAAAGTCAAAAAAATTTAGAGACAAAGCACGATAGTCCTTATACTTTTCATAACATAACAATAAGGTTTATGTGATCCATTGGTGGTCATAAATTCAAAATTATGAAATTCAGATTTTAGCCTACTATTATAGATTGCATTGTTCTAAGGAGTCCGTAGCAATTTTCGGTTCATTTTTCTCATACTTGTGTATTTTTTTAAAATTATTGTAAAATTTAGGGTTTAGGATTTAGTGTTCAGTGACAGGACCCGACCCAAATTCCACTTTGGAATCCGAGTTGAACCCCGTGCGTGTCCGACACCTGGCAGTCGTCAGACATAATTGACCAAATTGCCCTTCTAACCAAAATTTCATGAAATTCAAGTGCGACTTTTGCCGAAAATTTGGCAGAGTCTCGCCTGTAAATTGAACATTTCCCAAAAATTCGCACCTGTAAAACAAGCATATATATTTATATATAACCCAACTGCCAGCATGTAACGAATTATATCCAAAAATCAAGCATCATATCATTTTGGCTTCAGGCTTCAATAAATCGAATAAATCATTCAGCTAGCAACACTCAATTCAATTTCTTGGAACATCTCCAGAACAATGTTAGATTTCATAATAACTTAACTGGACTACCTTTTATTACTTGACCTCGCGGCTGCACCTATTAACTCTAGGATGCTTACGTACCCTTAACAAGGGATCAAGCCACACGCGTAGTTCTTCCAACACTACTACAAAAAGGGCAAAAGACGACCAGAAAAAGACGACGGAAGAACAAAAAACCGTCGTTGTTTTTAAAAAGACGACGGTAACAAAAAACCGTCGTGGATAAGTGACTTAAACAACTAAAAAATGGAGATACTGTTGAGAATTTTTTTATAACGACGCACACAAATAAAAAAGCGTCGTCTTATTAAAAAGCTTTTCTTCAGAGTTAAAATCTGACAAAAAAACAACGACAGCAGGTATGACAAGCGTCGTCTTTTAAAACTCAAGTGTCCTTTTTTTGGTAAAGACATGGTTATTTTGAAAGAACTGCCGTCTATTATATGTAAAGACGACGGTTTTTTATAAAAAGGGTCGTCTATTATATGTAAAGACGACGGTTTTTTATAAAAAGGGTCGTCTATTATATGTAAAGACGACGGTTTTTTATAAAAGGGTCGTCTATTATATGTAAAGACGACGGTTTTTTTATAAAAAGGGTCATCTATTATATGTAAAGACGACCCTTTTTATATCAAAAGGGTCGTCTATTATATGTAAAGACAACGGTTTTTTTATAAAAAGGGTAGTCTATTATATGTAAAGATGACGGTTTTTTTATAACAAGGGTCGTCTATTATATGTAAAGACGACGGTTTTTTATAAAAAGGGTCGTCTATTATTAAGTAAAGACGACCCTTGTTATATGAAAATGGTCGTCTATTATGAATTAAAGACGACCCTTTTCATATAAAAAGGGTCGTCTATTATGTAAAGACGACAGTTTTTTTTTATAAAAAGGGTCGTCTATTATTAAGTAAAGACGACCCTTTTTATATGAAAAGGGTCGTCTATTATGAAGTAAAGATGACGGTTTTTTAAAAAAGGGTCGTCTATTATATGTAAAGATGACGGTTTGTTTTTAAAAAGGGTCATCTATTGTGAAGTAAAGATAACGGTTTTTAAAAAACAAGATTTAACGGTTATTTCAACTTTGATTTTGATGATTTTTTACAGCTACACTCCTTGACCCTATATGAATACAATGACTGCATTCGATCGTCAATTTAAAATATTTACACTAGTGGATACCACAAAATCTTATGTTATATTTAATGAAAGTATAAATAAACTCTTAATTGTTAGTGAATATATTGTTTTGATGGCATACGCATTCTACGAAACTAGTTTCAACGATCCAACCGTCAAACTTGTTTGTTTACACATCGTGATCATACACACCAAAAATCGGAAAAAAAAATAAATCAAAGATCAAGTAACGGGACAAAACATTTCGACGGTTATAAACGAAAAATCAAGATTTAACGGTTATTTCAACTCTGATTTTGATGATTTTTTACAGCTACACTCCTTGACCCTATATGAATACAATGACTACATTCGATCGTCAATTTAAAATATTTACACTAGTGGATACCACAAAATCTTATGTTATATTTAATGAAAGTATAAATAAACTCTTAATTGTTAGTGAATATATTGTTTTGATGGCATACGCATTCTACGAAACTAGTTTCAACGATCCAACCGTCAAACTTGTTTGTTTACACATCGTGATCACATACGCCAAAAATCGGGAAAAAAAAATAAATCAGAGATCAAGTAATGGGACAAAACATTTCGACGGTTATAAACGAAAAATCAAGATTTAACGGTTATTTTAACTCCGATTTTGATGATTTTTTACAGCTACACTCCTTGACCCTATATGAATACAATGAATACATTCGATCATCAGTTTAAAATATTTACACTAGTGGATACCACAAAATCTTATGTTATATTTAATGAAAGTATAAATAAACTCTTAATTGTTAGTGAATATATTGTTTTAATGGCATACGCATTCTATGAAACTAGTTTCAACGATCCAACCGTCAAACTTGTTTGTTTACACATCGTGATCATATACGCCAAAAATTGGGCAAATAAATAAATCAGAGATCAAGTAACGGGACAAAACATTTCGACGGTTATAAACGAAAAATCAAGATTTAACGGTTATTTTAACTCCGATTTTGATGATTTTTTACAGCTACACTCCTTGACCCAATATGAATACAATGACTGCATTCGATCGTCAATTTAAAATATTTACACTAGTGGATACCACAAAATCTTATGTTGTATTTAATGAAAGTATAAATAAAAAAAGGGTCGTCTATTATATGTAAAGACGACGGTTTTTTTTATAAAAGGGTCGTCTATTATATGTAAAGACGACGGTTTTTTTATAAAAAGAGTCATCTATTATATGTAAAGACGACGGTTTTTTTATGAAAGGGTCGTCTATTATATGTAAAGACGACGGTTTTTTTATAAAAGGGTCGTCTATTATATGTAAAGACGACAGTTTTTTTTATAAAAGGGTCATCTATTATATGTAAAGACGACGATTTTTTTTATAAAAATGGTCGTCTATTATTAAGTAAAGACGACGGTTTTTTATAAAAAGGGTCGTCTTTTAAAACACGCGAAAAAATGGCCGCTTAAGTGAATTCGCGCTCGACAAATTTTCAAATTTTCACCCGTCTTTGAAAACCTTATCTCTCATTAACAAGCGTCGTCTTTTAAAACACGCTAAAAAAAGGCTACTTAAGTGAATTCGCGCTCGACAAATTTTCAGATTTTCCCCTATCTCTGAAAACCTTATCTCTCCCTCCTTGAAACCCTCCTGCACTCTCTAAAACACCCTCATGAAACTCTCTACAAAATCATCAAAAAATCGATATCAATGAAGGAGTTGAGAGATTGAGGTCTTCGCAGATCCATAAGATGTAGAGGGAGGTTCTGTATTTGAGAATCAAAGCTGGTTGAAAGGTTTGATTTGAAAGATCTCGACCTTCACTTTCTTCAAAGAAGATCTCGCTCTCAGGCACTCAACTCGCTCATCAAACTCAGCGACTCGATCTAGAAAGACTTATGGAAATCGGTCTATATATATATATATATATATATATATATATGTTTGTTCATGTATTGTGCTAATTTCGTGGGATTTAAGTGAGTTTCTCATTTGGGTTTTTTATAAATATGCACAGCCGTCCCACCAGGCCTTCGTAATCAAGAAGAAGCTAACGAAGAAGATGAGGCAAAACATACCCATCCCTCACTAGATCCGTTTGTTTTTGGACCGACAACATCATCAGGTCCAAAATACTTTTTGGTTTTGTTGTTTACTTTAATTATTTTGGAATTTCATTGTTAATTTTCTGAATCTCTGATTTTTCATTTGTTATGGTGCCACCACAAGAACAGGTTATGGTGCCACCACAAGAACAGGTACTTTGCCAATTATGCCAATTGTGTTCTGCTGTCATTCTAGAGCTGCATAGATCTTTTTGCTAAGGTTAGGTTACTGCTAAACAAGTTTATGTTTAAGAGTATTGGGGTCTCTTTCATGCAGGTCTTTCCTTTTCCGACACCAACAACTTGGAAAATGTGCAAGAAGGCAGAGTTAAGTCAACCCAAGAACAAATTGATGAAGTTAAAATCAAATTAGTAGAATTTGTGAGCTCCGTTATTTCTAATTATAGGTAGGAAGTATGTATGTAATAGAATAAAGATTGGTTGACTATGTAATAACTATTGACTCTTCAAAAAACTAAAGATAATAAAACGATGGTTTTATTGGAAAAACCGTCATCTGTATATATTATCAATGACCTCTTTTAACACCATAACGTCTTTTTATATACAATCAACGACGGTTTTACTAACAAATCGTTGTCTTAGAGTTAATAGACGACAATATTTCAAGAAATCGTCGTCTTCACATTTAATAGATGATGGCTTTTTAACAAAACCGACGTCTTTGGATATAATAAAACATAGTTCTTTACTTAATAATAGACGACCATTTTTATAAAAAACCGTCGTCTTTACATATAATAGACGACCCTTTTTATATGAAAAGGGTCGTCTTTACATATAATAGACGACCCTTTTTATATGAAAAGGGTCGTCTTTACATATAATAGACGACCCTTTTCATATAAAAAGGGTTGTCTTTACATATAATAGACGACCCTTTTTATAAAAAAACCGTCGTCTTTACATATAATAGACAACCCTTTTTATATGAAAAGGGTCGTCTTTACATATAATAGACGACCCTTTTCATATAAAAAGGGTCGTCTTTACATATAATAGACGACCCTTTTTATAAAAAAATCGTCGTCTTTACATATAATAGACGACCCTTTTTATAAAAAACCGTTGTCTTTACTTAATAATAGACGATCCTTTTTATAAAAAACCGTCGTCTTTACAAATAATAGACGACGGGTATTTACCGTCGTGGTTTTATGCATGAAAAGACGTCGCTCGATTTTACGACGGTTGAAAAACTGAATACACGACGGTGGATTACCGTCGTCTATTTCGATTTTTGTAGTAGTGCAAATTTCGTATCAATCATATACTGAATATAAATATGCCATACACTGAACTCCCTTTATTTTAGTTTAAGAATATCTCAGAACTAAAACTCTCTCTACCTAGGCGTACCCACATTCTTGATCCATCAATTCCATTAATATCGTCAATTCCATCCTCGCAGGCCTTGGAGACATCAAGTCCACTCGAGTCGCAATCCTCGCAGGCCTCATAGTTACCACTTCTATCCAAGCCGCAATCCTCGCAAGCCTCGGAGATACCACTTCTATCCGAGCTGCAATCCTCGCTGAATCAGGACACATTTAGTCCGACTGATTCGCATTCCTCGCTCCTTACGGTCCAGGTATCCCTAAGACTCGTGGGGCAACAGTCAATCATACGAACTTAACAAAAGGCAACATAAAACATGTTTGGATACCTAAGGTGGTATTAAGAAAATATAAATTTACTGGAAGGATTTAAATAATAAACGAATTTTCAATCAGCATAAAACTCTGCTGCCATGCCACATGATAATGTTCTACAATTCTGATATGCTATATTCCTCAGGCATACTCAACTTGGCAGAATAATATTTAAACTCAGTAAAATATGCTAGAAAATGATAAACTATTAAATACGAGTTTAAGATCAATAATGGAATTGAATTGCATAAATTTATTTATAATAACACAAGTCCACTTACTAACCCCTTCTATTTTCATAGAACTATTTGCGTGTTACCGGCTTAGATTAATATATTTATATATATAATTGTATATGTTGAAAATAAAGATAAGAGAAATAAAATAAATACTACTGAAAAACATTATTTACCTTTCCTTCAAAACTTACATGAAACTCAACTAGAAATACATATATACTTAAATATTTATGGCAATTTGGGAAAAATCCTTTAATTTAGAAAGCTCGCCACTCGGACGTAACCCCATCCATATTCCATCAATTCCATCATCGCAGGCCTCGGAAACACAAGGTTAACCGAGCCGCATTCCTCGCAGGTCTTAGAGACACCAAGTCACCAGAGCCGCAATCCTCGCACCGCACGTTTTGGGGTGTCCCCGAAATTCGTGGGGCATGTCATAAATGATAAATGGTTTCAAGCCACTGGGGGGGGGGGGGGGGGGGTTGGGGTGGGTTACTCCTCTGGTGGGTTTATTCAGAAATTTATCTCAAACCTTGCCTTCTATTGTACAAATCTATTTTCTGCTACTAAGTGTATGGACTCAATATAGATATACATTTAAATATTTAACCAATCTGTTAGTCCCTTCGGACTCTGATTAACAACCCCTTCGAATATAATACTCATAATCTTAACAACACAATTAACCATTCGAATAAATAAATAGATGATAAATGAACCAATAAATAAATACTCATACTCCTAGAGATTTCCTCAGCTCCAATTATGTTTAGTTCCCAAACACTGAATTAACCCTTAAATATACCCTCGCATAATATAATATGCTTCCAATTATGCATGATCAACCCGAAATCATATATTCAGGAAATTAAGGCCATAACTAAATCAATGAACACTCGCATGTACATGAGCTCCCTAAAAGCTCATACGCAAACAGTAGAGCTCATCATCATTATTTTATTGGAAACCTCAGACCTGGGTTTCTAGAAGTATGTGCACTAACTTTAAAGTCATTCATATGCCCACAAAAGCTTTCCCAAGGTTTAGAATGATCTAAAAGTGTCTAGGAAATCAAAAGGCAATGAAGTCCCAAAAAGTCAACTCGGAACCCTGTGGGGTCCACGACCTCAAAATTCCACTCTAGAAGTTCCTAGAGGTTAGAATATACCTAGGACACATGTCCCGAGAGTTTGGTCTCGATCGAACGGTACAATCGCACAATCGGACGGTTCCTATAACCCTAGCCCTAGGGTTGGCATTTTCGAAGTATTCGGGACTCCAATTTACGGTCCGTCGAATCATATACAATTCTGAAAATGTCTAGATCAACATATATCAAATTGACTATGATCCAATGGTTCAAACATATTAAACTCACACTACTACAAAAAACGAAATAGACGACGGGGATCCACCGTCGTTGTCATGCTTTGAAAACCGTCGTTAAATCGACCGCCGTCTTTTTGGGTGTCAAATTACGACGGCTTTTCACCGTCGTTGTTTATCTGTAAAGACGACGGTTTTTAAAGAAAATCGTCGTTGTTTGGAGGTAAAGATCGTTAATTATAGGAGGAAAGACGACGGTTTTATTAAAAACCGTCGTGTATTGTAGGTTAAGATGACAGTTTTTTATGAAAACCGTCGTGTATTGTAGGTTAAGATGACGGTTTTTTATGAAAAACCGTCATCTTTACATATAATAGACGACCCTTTTTTTTAAAAACCGTCATATTTACTTCACAATAGACGACCATTTTTAAAAAAAAACCGTCATCTTTACATATAATAGACGACCTTTTTTTAAAAAACCGTCATCTTTACATATAATAGACGACCCTTTTTATAAAAACCGTCGTTAATTATCTATAAAGACCATGATTTATTATGAAAACCGTCGTCTAATAAGCTCCCAAACTGCTACATTTTAGTTCTTTTTGATTTCATATGATGCTATACAACAATTTTAACTGGAAAACCAACCATAATGCTTTATTAATGAATATATACACTCAAAAATAGTTTCTTTCATAAAACTTGAAGATTCAAACATAAGTCCTACCAATTAAGTAGTACAATCTTTTCCTAACAAGACCTACGTACTCCTAATCCAAGCCTTCGTCATCCAAATAGACAAATGATGCACAACTGAAGTCTCCTCCATCATCCCTGTAAATAAATCAAAATGACAAAGAGAGAAAAAAAGCTAAGATTATAAACATATAAAATTAGGTGGAAGAGAAATTTTACCATTGGACCATATTTCCATAGAAAACTTGTAAAATGAGCATAAAAAAGACCATCGAGAACCTGCAAAAGGAAAAATATATAAAGAAAATGATGGTGAAAAGAGAAGGTAACAAATTTTGAACAACAAAAAAACATACGACTCGCATAGAAAACCTGCAAAAGAAAAAGTTATAAATCTGCAAGCTTCCTCCTCATCTCCTGAGAACCAAATCAGAAAATCTAAAAAGAAACCATAAATAAAAAAAAATATGTAAACAAACCAGACAAATCAAGAGAGACAGAAAATCTGAAATCAGGGAGACGAAGAACATACCAGAAACGCAAAGAGACTAATCCAGAATTCACTAGCAAAATATAGAAGGATATTGAGAGATTAGGTCACTTTCAAATCAAACCTTTCATGAGAGTGTTTTAGAGAGCTCAAGAGGGTTTCAAGGAGGAAGAGGTTTTCAGAGACGGGGGAAGATCTGAAAATTTGTCGAGCGCGAATTCACTTAAGCGGCCTTTTTTCAGCGTGTTTTAAAAGACGACGCTTTTTAAAAAAAACCGTCATCTTTACATATAATAGACGACCCTTTTTTAAAAAAAAAACCGTCGTCTTTACATATAATAGACGACCCTTTTTAAAAAAAACTGTCATCTTTACATATAATAGACGACCCTTTTTAAAAAAAACTGTCATCTTTACATATAATAGACGACCCTTTTTAAAAAAAAAACTGTCATCTTTACATATAATAGACGACCCTTTTTAAAAAAAACTGTCATCTTTACATATAATAGACGACCCTTTTTTTAAAAAACAGTCATCTTTACTTATAATAGACGACAGTTCTTAAAAAAAAAACCCGTCATCTTTACGTATAATAGACGACGGTTCTTTCAAAACAATCATGTATTTATCAAAAAAAGGACACTTGATTTTTAAAAGACGACGCTTGTCATACCTGCTGTCGTTGTTTTTTTGTCTGATTTGAACTTTGAAGAAAACTTTTTTAATAAGACGACGCTTTTTTATTTGTCTGCGTCGTTATAAAAAAATATTCAACAGTACCTCCGTTTTTTAGTTGTTTAAGTCACTTATCCATGACGGTTTTTTTTGTTACCGTTGTCTTTTTAAACACGACGACGGTTTTTTCTTCTACCGTCGTCTTTTTCTGGTCGTCTTTTTCACTTTTTGTAGTAGTGTCAGAAATCACGCAATAGGTGAGATCTGTTTGGGGTTCAAACGTTATCCGAATTGAAATCCGAAAGTACCTAAGCGCTTGTGAGGACTAGGGGATCATTTTAGAACAGAACGCAACTCCACCACACTGCCCACGCGCCGCCACATGCACTGGTTGTGAAGACTCGTATTTTAAATGGATAAAAGAAGATATTTATCATTTGGGTAAACTTGGACAATATTATCTTTTTAAGATATTTATCTTTTGGATAAACTTGAATGATATTATCTTTTTAAGATATTTATCTTTTGGATAAACTTGGATGATCTTATCTTGTTAGGATATTTATCTTTTGGATAAACTTGGATGTTCTTTTCCTTTTAATATTGAAGTTTATCTTATCCCTATAAACACTATAAATAGGAGCATAACCTTATAGTTTCAAAGCATGAGAAATTAGAAAAGAAATTTAGAGAGAGAGAGAGAGAGAGAGAGAGAGAGAGAGAGGTAATTCTTGGAGGAGATTTGTGTCACGCCCCGAACCCGGGGGTTGGTAGAAACACCGTGCTCGGTGCATGAGAAAATAAAAAGTTATAAAAAAAAAAAAAAAAAGCCGAAACATGGGTTTAAAATAAACTTTTCTTATAAAAAAAAATTGATCCAAAATCTTACAACTTTACAATAAATAAATAAAGCTCTATCACTCTCATCTAATTCAGCCTCAACCAATTTAGTCCTTGTCTTGTCCACTAATTCATTTGAAAAATTAAATAGGGTGAGGGATGAGCAACCACCGCTCAGTAAGGACATGAGACCTTACCACAGTAGATTGATATAACTAAATTAAGTGACATGCAATCACACAACCAAGTATCACATTATTAATATTAATGCATGAATGAATGCTCTTCATCTACTCCCATTAATTCATATAAGTGGACAAGCAGACCTGCACGTCTCATACCATGCTTATACCACTTCGTCCCAAATGCCGATTTATATGAACTAACACCCATCTCAATCATCCCATAATTTCCCCTTTTGTTAGTCATCTTGTCCAACTCCCTATCGCTAGTCCTGAATCACCCAATAAAAATCTTGTGCATTGTGGGATCCCTAAGACCTGGTACCTACCGAGAGTTAGAGTCAACTACACAAAAGATCCTTCCCATTGCCCTCTTTTTCATACTTTCTTTATCAACCCAAGAATTCCAGCCATCACCGATAACATATGATCATGTCAATATTAATAAAATAATATAGATAATTAACAACACTTCAACACCCAATCTCAATAATAATCAATTAATAATATCATGCATAATATAGTGCTCACGAAATTTAATTAAATCAATCCTCGTAAAGTCCCCCCAAGAAATCCCTACCTCGATTCCAAAGCATTGCTCCAAGTTAAGAAAAGACAAGTGTAGGGGTCTTTTTCTTCCTGCAGCAAGTGGGCTGGGCTGCTGCAAGGAGCAATCTAATGCAAGTGTGCCCTTTGTGTCTAAGTTCGAAGATTAAGCCCCAAAGATGTCTCGAAAGGGTGATGACGCCTTAGGAAACTCCTTGGTTATCTTTACCAATGAAAATAACAACAAATTGCAAGTAAATCTTCTAGCTTGGCATGAGAGATTTATGACATAGGAGCAAAAATTATCATGGGTATAGCACTTTAGGAGAGAGAGTTGTGGGTTCCTACGAGGGACAGAGGTTCTAATGGAAGGAGAAAGGGGTTCTAAGGAGGTTTGATGAAGAGGGAGAAGGATGGTGAAGAGTTTTGGGTGACCTTAGTAGTTTCCGGCAGCTTGACAGTGACTATGCCAAAGCTTCTATCAATCTGCCAAAACAGGGGAAATAAGGGAAATGGGCAAGGATAGCACGAAAATTACTGAGTTTGCAGGTGAGAGAGGAAGCTTGCTCTCTGAAGGTTGGGTTGTGTTGTGTTGGGTAGAAGGGGTCCTATTTATAGCTGCTGGGAATGGTTCTTCTCCAAGAAACCCTAGTGATTTCTTTCCAATCTAGCCAAACTTTCATCTCCCTTTCTTCTCCTCTTTCTTGACTTACCTCATGGTGGCAAAATCAGCTCTACCCAATCCTACAAAATCAGAGATTTTTGGGAGCTCAATGCTTCTTCTCGTGGCAGCTTCAGAGGGGAGCTTCCATTTTCACCCATCTTCTTTCTCTTCTTTCTTCCTCTTTCCATGGCCAAATCTGACGAAGGAAAGAAAATGGGTGCGCCTGTTGGTTTAAGGGATAGCATCCTTCCATGCATGCCAATACCCCATGGTCTCTTGAATGCTTGCAATTGGAACTTGTTCCTTAGCCTCCCAGCAGCCCCTCACACTTGAATTCCCCAAGCCCCTTCGTGATTTTGTTTTCCAGCTGAGTGCCAAGGCTTGTGCTGCTTTTTACTCTAATTATATGGGCCTTTTAAGACAACCACATGATCTATCCAATGGATGAGATGGCTTTATCAAATGTTGTGCCTTTTGGTTGGCTTATTCTAATTGGAGCAATGGGCTATTTTGGTTGGGCTACTCTAGTTGAAGCAATGGGCTATTTTTCCTCTTGTGCTTACCCATGTTTGGGCCTAAAAAATGGGCTAGAGTCCCGAGGCCCCCAAGGGACCCGAGACTTCCATTTCCCGACCTATCGATGGGCCCCATGACAACTTATTACCATCCATACCACAACCCACTCAAGCAAGCCCCAGGAATTTGAGTGGCTTGGGCCCACTTAAGCTTGTAGTGCGATTGGGTGTGGAATAATAATTTCCCGCTTGGCATGGCATGTCGCTTGGCATGCTTTTAAGTATGACACTTGATAGGATAATTGGCATGGATTTGCAGAGCTAAATGCATCCGTATAATTTTAACCTCAGTTTATAGGGTGACAGATTTTTATTTGGCATGGCGTGCAGGGTGTGGCTTGTGCATGGCAGACTTTTGTGTACTCCAAATCGGGTTTTTTTCCAATAATATATCGTTTTGGGCTAGGAATTTATTCAGGCCCAACCATGGATTTTTTGGGCCTCAACAACAAGCTAAGCCCCAAATTGTGAGAATCCATATTCTTAAAAGTTTTTAAAGAAGATTAAATGTTTATAAATATATAAATATATATATATATCTGTGTGTGTGTGTATTGTTTTACGTTTACAATACTATTCTAATAATTATTTGTATTTAGTAAATATATATATATATATATATATATATATATATATATATGTTCATTTGAATAACTATAAATTATATATTTTATTTGTTTTTCTCTAAATGGGTACCCTTAGATATTTTTGGGTATTTAATTGTATATATTTAGAATAATATTCAATTGTTAGAATTGTGTTATTTACCTTCTATGTGTTAAGAAACTAAAGTCTAATAATAGTTTTAATTCATGGTCTTATTAGAATTGGGCTTAGGAAACTCAAACACTTCATCTCTTGCATGCAACACCTCTTGACTTTGATTGTTGTAGTTGGCAACTTTACATTTCCTTGTATACTAATTAATCAACGTGGAAGAACACTTACTTGCAGCACACTAAGGCTTACAAGTGTCATTGTGACTAAGCAACATTACCATGAGCTGTTGTAATTGTAGAAATAGTTCTCCATACTTGAAGCAAATCAACATGCAACCAATGAAAGTATAGGATAGTTGCCGCCTCTTCTTAGTATAAATAGGACATCATTTCTTGTTTTCATGCATAGTTGTGCATGAGAAGAGAGAAAGAAATCGAAAGAAGAGAAAGTGAGAGAGAAAGGAAGATAGAGTAGGAGACTGAGTTTGTGAATGCAATACAAAATTGGGAAAATACATTACGTTTCTAGCAAAAGCTTTGGTATCCAGGTAGGGGTTTCTTCGGGGACTTTTTCAGAGATTGATTTAATTAAATTTTGTGAACACTATATTATGCGTGATATGATAATTTGATTAATATTCTTGTTACAATTGAATATTTTTCCTAGAATGTTTATGTGTTCTTGACTGGTTGAATAATGTTGGCATAATTATATATATACATTGGTGATGTTTTAAATGTTACATTGTTGTGATATATATGGATATGTGAAATGCATAATTATATCATTTCATGGAAATTAGTTGGAGTTGTTGGGTGGAGAAAATAATGATGGAAAAGAGGGTAATGGAAATAGTCGTTTGTGTAGTTGAGTCTAACTCTTGGCAGGTACCAGGTCTCAGGGATCCCACAGTGCACATGGTTTTTATTGGGTGATTCAGGACTGGCGAAAGGGAGTTAGACAAGATGACTAACAAAAGGGGAATTTTGGGATGATTGAGATGGGTGTTAGTTCATATAATTGGGCATTCAGGACCAAGTGGTATAAGCATGGTATGGGACATGCAGATCTGCTTATCAAGTTATATAAATTAACAAGATTAGATGAAGAGCATTCATGCATTAATATTAATAATGTGATATTTGGCTGTGTGATTGTATGTCACTTAATTTAATTATATCAATTTCTTGTAAAAAGGTTTATGTCCCTACTAAGCTGTGGTTTCGCTCACCCCCTAACAGATTTTGCAGGTACCGAACCTAAAATCTAGAGCTTGTGGATGAATAATGAGCTACTCTTTCTGTGGATTTTCGAGTAGTTCTAACTTGTAAAATAATGTAAAATTTTTAAGATTTCAGATGTTGTCGTTTTTTGCTGAATATTATTCTATGTGAAATATCTATTTTATTTATTTGAATATTTCTTCATATTTTAGTTACGGTTTTTATTAAATTCTATAACTAAGGTGTGAATCATGTCTTAACCCAAGGTTACTTAAATCTGTGGGTTGGGGCACGACACTGGCAGCGCGTGGGTGGCTTGATAAGTTTTCGGCGGCCGGAAAAACTCCAAACCGTAGACCCAAATTCCTACCCTAGGTGTAAACCCCCATTTGGAACCACTTTTGTTGTTGGACCTACCCCGAAATTTCTCAAATCCTACTCAACCATCAGCTAAAGCACAAAAAATAGGTGGAAAAGCATACCTTACACGACCAGATTGGTGGCTGGAAAAGGGAGAAACCAGCGGCGCAAAAACTGCCAAAATCCGACTATTTTCGCAGCGGTTTCCAATGGGATCCGATAACTGTTGGCGGAGGGGTTGGTTGGGAAGGACTGCTGGGGTGGCAGCGGCTCTGACCCAACTGGTCTGGTGGCTGGTGACGCAAGGTGGCGGCGGTTATGGAGGTGGGAGGCGTCGGTTGGAGAAACTGAAGGGAAGGGGGTGCAACGCACACAGAGAGAGAGAGAGAGAGAGAGAGAGAGAGAGAGAGAGAGAAGGGAGAAGGGAGAAGATTTTTAAAAAAATCCGACTTTCAAAATTACCATTTTGCCCCTCAACGTATTTTGATTGTAATTTCTTCTATACGACTCGAAATTGTGCCCACTATGTGTCTACGGACTCGTTTCAACGTGCTCTACGCAACGGTACAAGTGGATTTTCCAAATTCCTTCCTGGTCAAAAAGTAACCTTTAAACCTAATAAATTATTGTAGTGGCAAAATAGTCTTTTTCTCTAATAAATTAATAATTAATAATTAATTAAGGTTTGGGTTATTACATTTAGGGTTTATTGAAACGACGCCGGTTTTCTCTCATTGTTTTTGGTCAATTACGCGCGTTTGAATCCCAAGAAACCCAAACCCCATCTAATTATTTAATATTTAAGACGTCGGTTTCTTAAGGGGCGACGTAAAAATAATTTACTACGACGTTCCCTTTATTTGTCGATGTAGTTTCATTTTACAACGTCGGTTATGTATGTAAACTGTCGTCATAAGTGAACATTAAACGTCGATATCTATGTATTTACTGTCGTCTTTAAAAAACGTGGTCCTTTGAAACTTTTGACTGCGATCTAAAATTTACAGAATTTCCCTTTAACCCTAAAATATTTCGTTCTCTCTCTTCACGGAGAACCTTGGGAATGGACTACTAATGCTAGTAGAAATGTGGAAAAAGATGAGCAAAGTAGGTTTAGTTTTGTTTCTGAAGAATTAGGGATGGATGATAATGATTTAGCTGATATTGGATCTGATCCTTATGAGTTTGCCAATGTGATTGGGGATGGAGATAAACCCAAAACTCTAGTTGTAGTAAGTACACAAAGTTGTCAGCTTTGGTGAAGTTATATAATTTGAAAGCAAAACATGGGATGAGTGATGTTTGTTTTATAGAATTATTGATACTTCAAGGAGATTTGATTCCAGAAGGAAATACACTACCTTCCTCTATGTACGAGGCAAAAAAGACTTTGTCTGCTTTAGGGATGAGTTATGAGAAAATCCACGCATGTCCCAATGACTACATATTGTATAGGAAGGAGTATGAAGATTCAACAAATTGTCCTACTTACGGTATCTCAAGGTGGAAGGAAAGCAAAGATTTAATCTTGAAAAAGGGTGTGCTGGCGAAGATGGTGTGGTATTTTCCTCCAATTTCAAGGTTTAAAAGGATGCTTCAATCACATAAGACAGCTAAGAGTTTGACTTGGCATGCTGCAAGAAAATCAGTTGACGGCCGTATGTCTCATCTAGCTGATTCCCCGTCTTGGAAACTTGGTGATGATAAATGGCCTGAGTTTGGTAAAGAGCCGAGAAACTTGAGATTGGCTCTCTCATCTGATGGATTCAATCCCCACAGTTCTTTAAGTAGCAGATACAGTTGTTGGCCAGTTATCTTAGTTACATATAATCTCCCACCATGGCTATGCATGAAACGAAAGTTCATGATGTTGACCTTATTGATTTCCAGTCCTAAACAGCCCGAAAATGATATAGACGTCTACTTAGAGCTTTTGATTGATGATTTAAAATCTTTGTGGCAAAGGACTAGAGGAGTGTATGATGCACACATAGGAGAATACTTTACACTCATATGTGTATTACTGTGGACAATTAATGATTATCCTGACTATGGGAACTTATCTGATTGTGTCTTTAAAGGATGTTAAGCTTGTCCAATATGCGGCGATGATACACCTAGTCACAGGTTGAAAAATGGCCACAAAATTTGTTACATTGGGCATAGAAAATGGTTACCAATCAATCATCCATATAGAAGGCAACGTGCAGCTTTTAATGGGAAACTTGAATATGGCACGCCTCCCGAGCCATTAACCGGAGAAGAAGTGCTGCATATGGTTGAAGATATTAATTACAGATGGGGCTCCAAAAATGGGGAAAGTGTTGGTGAGAATGATGGTGACAGAGTTTGTAGGAAGAAGAAATCAAAATTCTTTGATCTCGAGTATTGGAAATACCTTCCTATGAAGCATGTCCTAGATGTTATGCACATTGAGAAGAATGTTTGCAATAGTATCATTGGTACATTGCTGGAGATCCCTGGAAAAAATAAAGATGGGATTGCTGCTCGGTTAGATTTATTGAACATGGGGGTCAAAATTGATTTGCAACCCGAGTATGGAGAAAGACGTACTTGCTTGCCTCTAGGGCCTTGGAATTTGTCAAGAGCAGAGAAGAGAGCAGTTTGCAATTCTTTCTATGGTATGAAGGTCCTTGAAGGTTATTCTTCAAATATAAAAAATCTTGTATTTTTAAAAGATTTAAGACTTCTTGGCCTTAAATCTCATGATTGTCATACCTTGATCCAACAATTGCTCATTGTGGAAATTCGTTCTGTTTTTGGAGAAGCCTGCAAGGTATAACTCGATTGTGCTTCTTCTTCAATGCTATATGTGCAAAGACGGTAGATGTTTCCAAGCTAGATAAGTTGGAGGAAGATGTAGTAGTTACTTTATGTTTGCTTGAGAAGTACTTTCCCCCTTTATTCTTTGATATCATAGTTCATCTACTAGTACATCTTGTCAGAGAAGTTCGTCTATGTGGGCCAGTATATTTTAGATGGATGAATCCATTTGAAAGATATATGAAAGTGCTAAAGGGGTATGTTCAGAATCGTACTCGTCCTGAAGGTTGCATTGTTGAGCGGTATATAGCTGAAGAAGCTGTAGAGTTTTGTACCAAGCATTTATCTGATGTTAGTACAATTGGAGTGCCTTCAAGCCAAAACATGGGAGTTTCAAAGCCATTATCAGGTTGCACAGTGAGCTTAGCTGATCTGGACTTGTTGAACCAGGCACATCTATATGTCTTGGAGAATACGGAGGAAGTCCTACCTTATATTGAGTACGTATGAGTTTAATTTTTCTTATGTAGCCATTTAAGTTATTATTATTCCTTATGTTTATCTTATATACAAGGGACCGTAATGCTTGATTTTTTCGTGTCAATTGTAGGGAACATATGATCCACATCAAGACCACTTATCCAAAATTTAGAAAGATAACAAAGTGGCTACAAGATAAGCACAATAGCACTTTCATTCAATGGCTACGCTTTAAGGTATACGTAATTGTAAACCTGGATGGATCAATGTTAAAATGCAATATGCAAGATTGATATGTGATTCAATCCTTGTACTACACAAGTAGCTTATTTCTTCAACATCTTGACTTCGAGTTCTCATTTTATTATTAAGCTTCCCAATGATGTTTTCTGGCTTGTGATCTCTTTTTACTTGCTTAGCTCCAATTCTAAGTGTTTGAGATGATGTGTCACGGATTTCTTCTGAGTTTGTGATACTTAAAGCGTCATTCGCTGCTTGAACTTGATCACACCTACTTTCTGTTTGTATTCCAGTATGATCATCATCATCATTTATCTGTTTGACCTGCTTCAGATTAGAATCATTAATCACAACATTTATGGACTCCATTACAGACTTAGTTCGAGTGTTGTAGACCCTATACGCCTTTCTAGTTAAAGAATAACCAAGAAAAATACCAATGTCACTTCTAGAGTCAAATTTTGCGAGTTGTTCCCTATCTTTATATATATAACATGTACTCCCAAAAACTCTCAAAGGACTCACATTAGGCCTCTTTCCTTTCCAAAGTTCATTGTTGTTGACTTTGGTCTTAAATAAACTCTATTAGCAGTATAGCAAGCAGAACTTATTGCCTCAGCCCAAAATTGTTTTGCCAAATTTGCAGAATTAAGCATTACTCTACTCATGTCAAGCAAGACTCTATTTTTCCTTTCAACCACCCCATTTTGTTGAGGTGTAATAGGAGCAGAAAACTCATGTGAAATGCCATGTTCATCACAAAATTCAGAAAATAGATGATTCTCAAATTCTGTTCCATGATCTGTCCTTAGTCTAATGAGGTTATCATGTTTTTCATTCTGAATTTTCATGCATAAAATAGAGAAAGATTTAAATGCTTCAGATTTATCATGCAAGAAAGCAACCCAGGTAAAGCGAGTGAAATCATCCACAAGAACCAGTATATACTTTTTACCTCCCAAACTTAATGTTTGCATTGGACCAACCAAATCCATATGCATAAGTTCCAACGGTTTTGATGTGGATGAGAAGTTGGTGGGACTGTGTGAGCTTTTGGTCTGCTTTCCTATTTGACAATCACCACAAACTCCTTCTTGTTTTCCACTTAATGTGGGCAGCCCCCTTACATATTCTTTCTTTGAAATTTTGAATAGATCTCTGAAATTCATGTGTCCTAATCTTCAATGCCATAAATTAGTGATATTGTTTTCAACCCTGTAGCAAACATTCAAACCAATAGCCATAGCACAATAGCAATTGTCATCAGACCTTGGTCCACGAATGACCTTTTCACCTGTTTTTGTACTTACTATGCATTCAATTTCGTCAAATGTAACCTTACCAAAATCATCACATAGTTGACTAATACTCATAAGGTTTGCAGTAAGGTTTTCAACAAGTAAAACATTATGCAAAGTAGGTAAACCAGGGGCTGTAACCGTACCTTCACCCGAAACCTTGGTTTTCTTACCATCACCAAAGGTTACTGTGCCTCTTACTTTTTTATTTGAGAATGTCTGAAACCAACGTTTATCACCTGCCATATGCCTTGAACAGCCACTATCAAAATACCACTTGTTAGGGTTGCAAGAATCCAAGGCAGTAAAGGCAACAAAGCATTTGAAATCATTGGACTTAATTGAAGAATGAGCAAGTAAGCAGCAATGTGATTCATTCATTGATTTAGTCCTTTTCTTTTCTCTCCACGCAAGTTTCATCTTACGCAACCATGAATTTGGAATATGAACAAGTTTAGACAGCCTATTCGCTTCTCTCAAGAGATTTGAGAGATGTGTACGTGCTGCACCAATAGAAAACTTATCAGAATGATTCAAATATTTTTTGTCACAAAAAGGTCGAATATGACCTACCTCACCGCAAGCATGACAGGTAAGAACACAAGTCTTAGGCATAGCACACGTACCTGAAGCTTTCACAAATTTTGTTCCTGAAGAACTATTGGTAGAGCCATCAAAACCCAAACTAGTTTTATCTTCACTGGATTTTCCAATACTGAGCATTTTGTCAATCTTTTCTGCGCCAATGGTTAATCTTATGATTTTTTCTTTAGAAGCCTCAAGTTGTGAAGTCGATGACTTGTTTTCTTTCTCAAGTTCAGACAATCGAGATTGAAACACAGTTTCGATCTTACTTTTTCTCAGTTTCCAGATTTTTCAATTTTTCTTTCATATCAGAATTATGCTTTCTAATTTTGACAGAGACATGATAAAGTTCATTATATTTTTGAAGTATTTCTTCGGCATCAAGCTCCTGACTATCAGATTCCTCTGTATCAGCAATATTTGCAAATCCCACAAATGCAACTATCTCACTGTCAGAATCTGAATCTGATTCACTATCACTCCAAGTACTCTTCATGGCTTTGTTTTTTTCAGATTTTAATTTCTTCAAGGTATTAGCACATTCTTTTGCCTCATGTCCAAAACCTTGACATTCATAACATTTTCGACCCTCAGTTTGTTTAATAAGTCTGGAACCTTTTTCAGAATTAAAATTGTTGGACTTAAAGGGTTTCGATCCTGAACTTGTTCCTTTTCCCTTAAAGTTTTTACTCTTGAGAAATTTTTGAAACTGTCTAGTGATTAGAGCAAATTCCTCATCACCAATTTCCTCACTTTCTTCACATTCTTCTTTTATAGCTTTTAGAGCAATGTTTTTACTCCTTTTCACAGTAGGAAGCTCCATTTCATAGGTTTTCAAAGACCCAACTAATTCAGCAATTTTCATTGTGTTTAAGTCTCTAACTTCTTCAATTGCTGTTTTCTTAGGTTGAAACCTAGAAGGTAGTGATCTAAGTACCTTTTTGACAACTCTAGATTCAGGAATTTTATCTCCAAGGTTAGCACAAGCATTGACAATATTATTTAACTTAGCATAGAAATCGGAAAAGGTTTCATCTTCTTCCATTCTAATAATTTCAAATTGAGTGACGTACCTTTGAAGCTTTGACTCTTTAACAGCATTTGTTCCTTCATATGTGACCTGCAAGATATCCCAAGCCTCCTTGGAGGTCTCACAATTTGAAATATTAGAGAATTGATCAGGAGATAAGGCAGTAAATAGAGCATTCAATCCTTTTTGATTATTCATGGAGTGAGTTTGATCAGCTAGTGTCCATTCTTCATGAGATTTGAGAACAACTTCCTCAGTGACAACATCACCATCTCCCTTACCTTCTTCAGACATTTTCTTTGATTTGTGTATTATAGTTTTGGTTGGAGGAGAGTAACCAAAAACTACCGTGTTCCAAACACAAGCATCTAGTGACCAAAGAAACGCCTTCATCTTTGCTTTCCAAGCACCATAGTTCTCACCATCAAAGTATGGTGGATGTGAGATTGATCCAGCTGCTCGATCCATCACAGCAGTCCCTAGGATCTCTCTAAATAAGTTCAGAGGACTACTCTGATACCAATTGTAATTGTAAACCTGGATGGATCAATGTTAAAATGCAATATGCAAGATTGATATGTGATTCAATCCTTGTACTACACAGCAAATAAAAATCAAAACACAACAAACTGAGAAAATAAACGACGGCAAAGTATTTGTACGAAATCTCGCACGAGGAAAAAACCCTCCACACAGGAGAGAAAAACCTCAAGGCACACAGCCAATTTCACTAATAACTTGAGGACATATACAAGACTCAATTGATACTGTCTTACACCACAAAAGAAGATTGATCAAATACTCGTCTTGTACGAACACGTCCACTTCACTTTCTCTTGGATGAACACCAATTCACGCAGGTTGATCTTCCTCACAAGCAAAGCTTCCACAAAGTTCCACGATGAATGAATGATATGTTATGCTCTCAGACTATCACCTAGATAAATCTATGAACCTAACATCCTTTTATCTCTCTCCCTTAATCTTATAAAACAATCTCACGATTTTTATTTGAGTGCAACAAAGGGAGTAAAGAAATACGTCCAGCCCAACCCTTTATATACTAGGTTAACTCTTTTACCTAATAAATAAAGAGATTGGCCTTATTTAAAACTCTTCCTTATTTAAGACTCTATGCAGATTTGTATAGACTTTATACCAAAGTAATCTTTAATTAGGAATACAAATCCTATATGAATGCAAATGATTCTTACCAGAAAAGAGCTTTGCTGTGTAACACTAGTCAATCATGCTCCTCATGTGCCGCAAGCTCCAACGTCGTAAGTTACAATTAATTCTAAAACTAGGAATAACCAACTTACAGACTCATTACATTTGCTAGGAAATAGCCAATAAAAAAACTCTTTCAGTATATATGTTATTGAATGACATATTGAACTTTTAATTTTCTTTCTTTCTATATGTTAGATTGAATTAAAATATATTATTAATTTGCAGGTTCAAAGTGAACTTAATGGAGAAGAGAATAATGGCGTATTAGAAAATTTGAGGTGGCTAGCAGCTGGTCCAAGCATGGCAGTGCCATCATATAGGAGCTATCTTATTAATGATGTTAAATTTAACACCAAAGCACAAGATGATATGCGAACTGTCCAAAATAGTGGAGTTTATTTACTTGCACATACTATGCAAGTTGCTAGTGCCAAGGATAAAAACCCTATTGTCTCCAATATGAGTTTTTATAGGGTTATTTAGGAAATTTGGGACCTTGACTACCTAAAGTTTAGAATCCCAGTCTTGAGGTGTGATTGGATAGATAACACTTCAGGCCTTGTAGTCAAAGAACTTGGATTACCCTTGTAGATCTGAGTAAAATTGGACATAGGAATGACCAATTTGTTATGGCTTCTCAAGTCAAACAAGTATTTTATGTTGACGACCCAATGGATCGGGGTTGGTCGGTAATGTTATCAATGCCTAATAGAGAATATAATGATGTTATTGGTGATGATGCTAGGTGATATTATAATAGAGTGTGAGCCATTTACTAGAGGGATACCAAATGTTGACACATTTGATGACCTAGTGGGTGAGTTTGGGAGTGAGAATATTAGAGATGGGTGTGAAGATATATGGATTGATTGATTGTTGTAATGTATGATATTAGTTATGCAGTTAATTGTATGACATTAATTAATAGCTCTATATATCATTTTAATTCTGATCACATTTTCATTATGCAGGTTTTGTGCACGACAAATCAAAAATTTTAAAAACTGGATTAAAGGTGGGAAATACAATGGTCCAGTTAAAAAACAGGAAAAACAGACGTCTAAAATAAAACCAACGTCGTATTTTTACAAACATTGTGGAAAAAAAATGCAAAAGACCGTAAAGAAATAAAAACCCGCCATCTGAAAATGAAAGCACATTGGTTTATAAAAATTAAATTACAAGCGGAAGGTGTAATAAACATCAACGACGTCCTACAAAACAACGAACGATGTATATTCACAATAACACGACGTTGCAATACTCCAACCAGACGAATTTGTAAAACACTACTTCCACAATTAAAATCTACCGTCGTCTAAAGAAGAAATAAAGGCATCTCTGTTCCATTAACTGTCGTGATAGATTTTCTGCACGTCGGTTAGCCTAAAACATCTTACGTCTCAGAGAATACATACGTCAAGGAGGGTAACACAAGCGACTTTGAAAACCCCAACCATGTCAACATGTATTAGAAACCGTCGTGGTATAGAATTACAACATCATACAATTGAATCCTCGTGATGTAGTGAATAATTAACCACGTCCTTTATTTTACAAAAAAAGACCATTGAAAATGCAATCCACGTCGTTTCTTTTCCTGTCCAAGCCTTCAATATTATTTTTAACGTCAGCCTTTAACAAAAGCAGTCGTGGATATGAGTTTTTTACGGCGGTATTCAATAATATTGTGTCGTTTTAAAATATTCAGACGTCTGCTTTGTAGAAAAAGCGTCGTCTAACTCTGTCCAAGGGACTTCTTTGTATAATTTAAACGACAATTCTCGTAAGAGATGGACGTCGAATATTTTTAAAAAGACGTTTTTCTTCTACATTCGGACCTGGATAATCATATAAGTGACGGTTTTTTCCACTTGTATGTCGTGGTTAAACCATTTTACATCGGTGCTTGTGTGATTAATGACATGTAATATGATTTACACCTGGTGGGACTCACACTATTTGAGTGACTGAAAGGAATGACAACATTCCTATCAGCCGAAGAACTACAACGTCTATGATTCTTATATCGGCCAACATGATGACCACAACCACTATGGCCAATATAGTTCTACCCATCAAGGCGGGTCTAACAACCAATATGACTCAAGTAGCAAATTTGGTGGCCAATATGGTGGGCACATTATATTGGCGGATATGATCTTATGAACCAAAATGGTTCAAATGATCAACATGGCTTTGGTGGCGAAACCAATTAAGTGGCATGGGGCAATACACTTACTCATATTGCCAAAACATTACCACCTATATGTGCAATGAGCCTAATTATTATTCCCACCAAGCAGATCATCCCATTGGCTATGGTGGCCAATATAATCTCAAGGTGGGTAAGAGGCCATCTGGTGGTGATACCCACATGATAAAAGAACATATAAATGAGATGACATCTAAGATGGATGTATTAAAAGAGTTCACAGATGGATTACGAACTTCCCACGACCTTGTCATCCAAAGTTTGCATGAGATTTCATCTCGACTCAGCCAACGAGCTGAGGGGCAAACTCTCAACCCCAACCTTGATTCTCAATCACAAGAGGAAAATACTCATATGGTTGCAATTCGGTCACCTGTTCCACCTACTCCTCTAGAGGAAAATGAGGTTGGTAAGGAATATAAGAATGAGAAGAGGTGGGTGAGATGACCTTAAAATTTAATATTCAAATCAACATTCCTATGGAGAACCTGAAATTGGTTGAGGAAAAGGAGTCCACCCAAGGGGATGAAACTCAAAAAGTGGTTAATGTTGAGGATGGAAATATCATCCAACCAAGGCAATGATCCTAGAATGTAATGGCCTACCATCTGGTGAAAGAGAAGGTCGAAGCATGACCCAAAGTGCAATCATGATAGACATGATTGTAGGAGAAAAGCTCGACATAGTGAGACCACAATTGCATGTGGTCAAGTTTATCAAGCCCCAGCCAAAGACCAAAATTAGCCAACCAAGTACACTTGGGGGGCATGAAGGGTCTGCCAAAGTGATGGCCAAAAGTCATCCGGGTCGTACTAGTCATCCTAGTACTTCAACCCATCACCAACAAAATGGCAAGATGCGAGTCGAGAATAAGAAGGGCTCCAAGCTTGGAGTAAAACATGGTTGGCCACCGCCATGGTCTCCATGAAAAATTCTTCCCATAACAAAAAGTGACTAAAGTACCCCCCATTCCCAAGGGCAAAAACGTAATTTCACAATTAATTAAGTAATTAACTAATTATTTGGGATGGGGTGTTACAATGTTACGGTGGGAGAGGGATAAATTGTGACATGTTATCTCCTTCATACGACACGACGGTCCAAAAAGCATTGTCTAAGCTTATCCAAGTTGCCTTTTTTGCTCTTTTTTATATTAATTAGATGTCGGTTGTGAACAATAGCGTCTTCGTATATAGTAATAACTACGTTCTTTCCATATTTACAGACGTTACTACCTGTTTTGCATGTCAGTATGAATCATAAGCGTCGTGGAATATGTAGTAACCAATGGTTTATTTTAACGTACCATCTTGGAAGATATTCTATACACGAGAAGTTAAAATTTAGGGTCATGGTTACTTTGTATTATGTCGGTACGTGGGTAAGTTGTGACATGTTATTTGCTTTAGACAGCTCAAGGTTTCTAAAAGCGTCATCTAAGGTTGTCGAAGTTGGCCTTTTTTGTTTTTTTATATTAAGTAGACATTGGTTTTTTGTTTAGAGATGACGAAGTATGTTGTAACAACGTCGGTAATTTACCGTTGTGGTTCTATGCATCAAAAGATAACGGTTGATTTCACGATGGTTTTAAAAACCGTCTACACGACGGTGGATTCCCATTGTCTATTGTGATTTTTGTAGTAGTGGATATCATCCAATCGATCAAGATTCGATATGGTAAATCATGATTTGAAAGGGAATCATCAATTTCATGTAGGAATTCATCCATTTTAGGGGTAATTTCTTATCTAATTTGGTTATATGTTGATTTCAGTTTCTAAATTTTCCTATTTCTTGTATTTTTTTTCGATTCATGCACATCAAACTTCATCTAAATTAAAGTTTAAAGCATGATTTGAAACCATCCATCAAACCCAACATAATTCTCTCACCTCTAAGAAATCAGTGACAGCTACTTGTGTTGTTCTGCTATCTCTGGACTAATCTTTATTAGTCGACCAAGGGCGTCGATAATCGTAGGTCTTGGGCAACCTGCGTTTAGCGACCTGCTTGAGAATGCTGACAAAGCTGACCACCAAATCCTTATAAGAATTCACATCGATGGTCATGAGATCAAACAAGGGGCAGAGTGTGGCACCCATGACTCCCGAATCATTATCATAAAGCCGCTTCTGAAATTCGAGACCAGATACCAAAGAGAAGATGATGATTTCTGATAAAAGCGGTGAGGGTCAGTCTCGTCGTTGATGAGCTTGCGAACGGCATTGAGAGCAGCGCAAATGACAAGGTCAAATTTTACTTCAGAAAGGAAGTGTCACCATCAAAGACAAGAAGTTGTCTTGGTTCCGCAAGCCCTTTACTTACTTCAACACATTAACATTGCTAGGGTGGGGAAAACCATGGACATGGATTTTCAGCATAACAACGACATCAAGTCAATGGGAAGAAGAAGGGAATAGGGAGACATAGAGCTAAAAGATTTTATTTTATTTTATATATTTTTTTTTTGCTATATGCCTTCATGAGAATTGGATTTGGATTTGTGTTTGGAAATTTCATTAGAGTCAAAATACTATTTCACCTCTTTTGCCCTTCTTTTTTTCTCATCAATCATAGACTCTATTTTGTTACATCACCAACCATGTCACCGTATCAGACTCAAAATCCATGGCAAAGTTTACAACCGTTTCAGGGGAGAGAGCACCATATAAAAAGAATTTCTTGTTCCCTACTAGCTCACCCTGATGAACTATAAAGTCGGGAAGGAAAGATGCTATTGAAATTACAAAATCTGTGGATATGGAATACAAACAATACCATACCTATAAAAGGGGAAAAGTTTCATGTACAGTTCTAGAGAACTACGGAAGGCCTCACATGAGATCAATATGTAAGCCCCTGTGAGGGATAAAGTTGTTAGAGCCATCAGATTGGGCCAATGGGTGAAAATCTTAAAATCTAACCCATTAGACCCGTTTAAGTAAAAAAAAAAACAATTACAAAGCAGATCCAAAAAAATTACAGGTTGAGCCCACTTGATAATTGATGTGATTTTCCACGTGTACCAAAAAAATTAATAAAGAAGTATTTAATATTCCAAAATGCTAAATAGACATTACAAATTCAATTTAAAATAAAAACCCACACAGCCCACTCAATCACCTTTGGAGAAATTATAGAATGCTACGGTATTACCACGATAGCTAGTGATACTTCCATTCAAAATTCGCCACATGTATTATTTTTTGACAATTAAATTCACCACTCATATTTACTTTGAAAATAAAAATAAAATAATTTTTAAAAGACTTTAGAAATAAAAAAATGCAAAAAACCACCTGCTTCATCGACAACGACCCCCCCACCACTGTATTCCATGACTACTACCTCATTCTCTGTGTGAATATGATGACACCCCAACACATGGATGATTCCACTTTCACAAACATTAGAAAAAAAATTGATTCAGCTATTGATACATGGAAAGCTATGCAACCAAGATTGGAATTTCACGTACTATAAAATTTGCTTTTCTTGTCAATAATCTCAATGGCCATATACCTTGTACTACTTCGGAAGCTTATCAAATTCCTCAAAACGTTTTAGACTTCTTGACCTTTGCGTAAGAAATTCATATTTCTCAAAGACCATAATGTAACAACCCAAACTTAATTATTATTTAAACTATTAATTTAATGAAGGAAAAGACTAAACTCTACCCCCCCCTCGGAATAATTTATTAGGTTTTAAATTAATTTTTTTTTACTGAGAAAGAATTTGGAAAATTCACTTGCACCATTGGGTAGAGTGCGACGAAACGAGTCGTAGACACGTAGTGGGCTCAATTCCGAGTCGTATTGAAGAAATTACGAGCAAATTACGAAAAAGGGCAAAAAGGTAATTTTTGGAAATCAGATTTTTTTTAAAAAAAAATCTGTTCCTCTCTCTCCAGTGCGACAGACCAGCCCCTCCCCTGATCTTTTCTTCTTTCCAGCCACCTTCTCAACCTCCATAACCACCAGGGACGGACCCAGGATTCCAAATTGGGGCGGGCTAAATCTTCAAGGTACGATGGTACGAAAAAATTACATGTTAACTTGACGGTAAGAAAAAATTTCATGTTCAACTCAATGGTATAAGTGAATTTTATTTATGTTAAACTAAGCAGAATTTACATGTTAAATACTAAATTTTTTGTGTGAAGAGGGCAACGTCTTTTTTTCAAAAATAAGAAGAAAAACAAGCCTAAATACAACACAAACAAAAAAAAGTATTAAAAACACACACTTTCTCTCATCAGCTCTATCTCTCTCTTTGACCGAAAACATTAGTTCTCTCTTATAATAAAATTATATAGTATTCTTTACCAACAAACAATTATATATAGTTTGTTTATTTTTATACTACCCATGCGTGTCGGCCTGCCCAAGCCCAAGGCAAACGTTTGTTTGTTTTTTAATTCTTTTAATCTATATATCATATCTATTTATGCCTAGCCCAAGACATGTGGGTACTTTTTAAAGACTAGGTGGCTAAATTTACTTTGGACTGCAAAAAAATTAAAGCCCTCCGGGCTGTAGCCCAGGTGAGCTACACTAAGGTCCGTGCCTGATAACCACCCAGCCATGCACCACCTCCGGCCAACCTGACTGGCCAAGCCCTCGCCGCCACCCTAGCGACCCAACCCGACGCCAGCCGCCGCAGGGAGCGCCGGATTCCACCGGAATCAGCCGCAGAAATTCGCGTCGGTTTTGGCAGATTTTGCAAGCCTTCGTTCTCCTCCTCCGACCATCAAATCGGACAAACTAGGCACCCGGGCACCAGGTGACCCGCAGGAGGGACCTTCAAAGGGTCCAGCTAGCTCAGAGTATCTGTGAGTGGACTATTTGTTTTATAAATGATTTATGCAAATTATTTCCATTATTTGATCTTGAATAAGTTTTATTCGAGGATTAGAGCTGCATAGTTTTAATATGCACTTTTAGATACTTTAATTCATTTGCTGCCGAGTGGGATATCCTTAAAGGATATAGGAAAAGGAAATTCTAATTAAATATCAGGATAATTGACGGCAGAGTTTTAAGTTTAACAGGAATTCTTATATTATTAAATCTTTCTAGAATTTTATTTATATTTTTATAAACCACCATGGGTACCCAATATTAAGAAAGGTTGCCTTCAGTATAATAAATGTTGCCTCGGAATAAGGTTGCCTTCGGAATAAAATTATGTTGCCTTCGGTTATATAACGATGTCTACGGACATCCAGTTGCCTTCGGTTATAAAGATGTCTACAGACATCCAGTTCCCTTCAGATATGTCAGCATGCTTGACTTACGCTCTGCGAGTCTTGAGAGGTACCAGGGACCGTGGGAGCGAGGTATGCAGATTAGGCCGACCAAGTGTCCCCTGAATTCTACTAGGGTTGCGCTCGGGGTGACTTGTGTTTCCCGAGGTCTGCTAGGACGTGTCATTCCGGTGGCACGAGAATGGAATTGAGGGATTATACAGGAATTGACGGATTATAAAGGAATTGACGGATTGCTAAATGGGTACACCGAGGTGGTAAATTTAAAGTGTTTTCAATGTTTTCAAAGACTTAATGTTTGATCAAGTATATGTTTGATATATATATATATATATATATATATATATATATGTATATATGACTATATTGATTTTGTATGATTATGAATAAATAAATGATTTAGTTTTATAACTGATTTTACAGAGGGGTTAGTACATTCATATGTTATTTTCTAAAACTTTATTTTTGGTCCACTCACCTTTTTATGTTTGCGCCCCAGGCAGTAGTCGTGCGTCAGTGCGCCACCACCGGGCCGAGTCCATCTTCCGCCACATCCCTTGACAGCGTAGGTCTTGTATAATTATTTTATACTTGTAACCTAATCTGTGTAGAGCTCTGATATTGCCATAGAACGCTTGTCTAACTGTTAGTATGTAAATTTTGTATGCTGGCAGTTGGTGTATATTTTTTATGCATGTTTGACAGGTGTAATCTTGGTTTGGTCCATTTCAAGGGAGACTCTGCTGAGTTTTTGGCAAAAGTCAAACCCCAGCTATTTTAGAAATTTTTGGACTAGAAGGGCAATTTGGTCATTTGTGCTCGGCACTTGCTAGGTGTCGGACACGCACAGGGTTCGGCTCGGATTCCAAAGTGGAATTTGGGTCGGGTCCTGTCAATAAACCCACCCCCAACAAATCTTCAAACTAAATTCCTTGAACCCTAAAGCCGTCATGGAGAGAAAAATTCCCTGAACTCTAAATCCATAATAGAAAGGAGGGTCGGAGAGGTAAAAAGGGAGAGAGATTGGAAAAATGAAAGAACGACGTGAGCATGGAAAAAGTGGGCAGGAAGAGGCTTTGTCGGCGAGTCAGGGAAGTGGTGGTTGGGGATTTTTTTTATTATTGAGTTTTTATTTTAATGGTTTTTAAATATAAAATTAGATTTTTAAATCCAGCTGTATAAATAGTTAATTTTTCTTTAAAAAATAGTACACATGGCGCATTTTGAATGAAAGTATCACCAGATGACATGGTGATACTGTACCATTCTATAATTTCTCCACCCTTTGGGTCTTCTTTGAATTTTTGTGCCACTTACAAACCCACAATGGCTCAAATTTAGTAATGCAAATTAAGGGTTAATTTTTGGACAATTGGTGCCTTCTTGCCCAAACTTGCAAAAAAAGTGTCATAGTATTTTGGCTTTTTATCACAAAACGTCTCTGACGTTTGTGAAACTATCAATTGCATCCTTAAAGTATTTTTGTATCACTCATGGTCCCTAACATTAATATGGGTGCTCTTAAATAGTCCTTCTGTCAAAAAAAAAAATATGTTAAATTCAGGGATATAATCGTCAAATCAATCCAAACTTATAAAAAATAATATATAATTTTCATTTCTTCTCCGTCTCCTTCGTCCCTCTCTTCCTCCATTCTCATTTCTTCTCCCCTCTGTGTTGCTGAATTTTCCTTCCTTTTATTTTATTTTTATTTTTTCCTTCCATCTACCTCCCTTCTCTCGCACTCTTCGTCTCCTTCTTTTCTTCTTCCATTCTCATTTCTTCCCCCATCTGCGTGGCCGAACTTTTCTTTTTTCCTTCCATCTCCCACCCTGTGTCAAGTTGATTACCAGTAAAAACTGTAAACAACCCGCAAAACGGGTGGAATATATCAGGCATCTCAATGATAAAAGGAGACTGACAACCATACGCCTACCTACCAGACACATCAACACATCAACACATGACGAAGAAGTGGTATCACTGAAACAATAGAAAGCTTCTGCGTGAATTATTTTATGTTGACGAACATAATTTTTAATTTGATTTTTTTAAAAGCAAAAGAAAGCTTAAAGTATACACCAAAAAGAAGAAAGCTGAAAGCTTTTAACCTTCCACCACCAAGAAGATGGAAAGGAAGAAGCTCTAAACTTTCAGAGAACACCACTTCAGTAAGCTTATTTTCTATATGAATACGACAACACTTGATCAGAAGAAGACTTTCCAAGTTCCCATTTGAAAATTAAACAGGGCAATCTCTCTGTTATGTTTCAGCAGCTTCCCTGTTTCTCACTTGATCATCATCCTCCTCTTCTTAATCAACACCTTAATTACCTTCTGATCTTTCTCTTCTCTTTGATATCATCAAGAACCCAATTAGCAGCCAACACCTTTCCAAAACAATAACCATGAAGAAACTCCTTCTCCCTCCTCTGCCTCTTTACCTCCTTCCCCTGTTTCTGCAAATCGCCACCCTACTCTCGCCACTCTCTTTACCTCCAGGTGGAGCTTTCTTCCACAAAACGTTAGCATTCAACTCAAATTTGTGAAAATAACGAACTACTCTACTCCAGACCTAGTTTACCAAACTGGCCGGTCCATGGGCAACATCCACACTAGAAACAAGAGCTACAACCTGACCTGGGAAGAAATGAGAATGGAGGAAGATAGGGACGAAGGAGATGGAGAAGAAATGAAAATTATATATATTTTTTATAATTTCGTATTGATTTGACGATTATATCCCTGTATTTAATAGTTTTTTTAACAGAGACTATTTAAGAGCACCCATATTAACGTTAAGGACCATGAGTGATACAAAAATACTTTAAGGATGAAATCAAATAGTTTCACAAACGTCAGGGACGTTTTGTGATAAAAAGTACTTGCAAAGACACCAATTGATTGAAAATACCCTTCAACTGACATCGACGGCAACGAAAAGGTTGGACCCATGCCTGCCACATAGACAATTAAGGGAAATTTTGACGGCTGAAACTAGATTGTAAAAAATTAAAAATATTAGAGTACATGATTGTTGAAATTGAGAGTGCACGGACAAACATGCTTTAAGGGTGAGAGTTCAAGGTACAAAATTGAAATTAACCCAAAAATTAATTAAAAGGAGTTTTGTGAAAACAATATAAACCTTAATGGGTGTTGTGTGTAATTTCTAAAACCCCAAAAAGTTTTGTGAAAGTACCAAAAATCTCAGAGAGTGTTAGTGTAAATAACTCAATAAAAGAATAAAAAAGAACATTAGCACGTAAACTAAATTACAACATAAAAAATTTAGAGCCTCAAATATAAAGTCCTGGACATCACTACAAGAAAACATGCCTTTCCTGACACTTCATTCTTGACGTTTTTGTTAAAACCATCAACTTTGTTGGTCTTCCTTGATGCTTTTTAAAAAACGTCAATTATACATCACGTTACGGTGACATTTATTAGAAAACGTCAACTTACACTATCCACACTTGACGTTATGAGAAAAACGTCAAGTTACACTTATCTATAGTTGACGTTTAGAACAAAACCATCAACTATGGAGGGCCGTGCGCGGTATTTCTTTATTTTGGTCCAAATAATGGCGCCTCTTCATTCTCTCTTCAGAAACCCATTGTCACAAAAATTTCACTCTTTCATTCGCATTTCAAATTCAAACCCAAATATCAGAATCCCTAAACTTCTTCCACTATTTCTTCAATTCCCAAATTAAACACACAAAGCAGAGGTTCGAACGCACAAATTTCAGGGGCTTCTTGCTTTGCTGGCTAGAGCAGCAACAATTCGCTTTTTTCATGTCTCTTACAACGTTATGGGTAAATGCTTCATTCCTCAGATCTGTCTCAATCTCTAAAGATTCAGGAAGACTGAACCAGAAGGTTGTGAGAATGGAGAAAATCTGAAAAGATCCCGCTCTCGCCGTTGTTTGATTCACCTCAGAGCTCTCCTGGGCCAACTCTGGCTCTGAGGTACTCTTCTCTCCTACTCCGCTCCATGTTCTCTTTGTAATTATCTCAATATGCCTGCTCGAATTCCGTTCAGTCACACATTAATCTCATTTATATCCAATTCGGCGGTCGAGTGGTTTTTGCTTAGCGTCTTAGATCGAGTAGTTGAACTAAATTTTAGGGTTACCAGTATAAATCTGTGATTAGATTCTGATTTTTTA
>BJCG01001651.1:0-39018 GCA_005406145.1 Prunus yedoensis | reverse complement strand
TAATAGGGTGTTTTACCTAGGGTAGGAGTTTGGGCCGGCGGTTTGGAGAAGTTCCGGCCGCCGGAATTTTCTATACACACCCACCCGTTGCCGGCGCGTGGGTGCACGTGAGCCAAGTAGCAGGGACCACCCTTGGCCCAAAACGATCCTTGTGTACTCACAAGCACGTAGGAGTTTACGGATCTCATTTCGGATAACGTTTGAAACCCGAACGGATCTCGCCTAGTGTGCGATTCCCGAGTTCAATACGTTCTTACCGTTGGATTGTAGTCAAACTAGAGTATGTTGATCTAGGTAATTTCAGGATCGTGAAGGATTCGACGGATCGTGAATCGGAGTCTCGAATACTCCGAAAAGGCCAACCCTAGGTTAGTAGTATAGGGAAATTGTTCATCCGTCTGATCATGCGATCGTGAGCAATCCGACCGTCCGATCGAGATCAAACTCTCGGGACATGTGTCCTTGGCTTATCGGAACCTCTAGGAATGATTTGATCAGAATTCTAAGGTCGTGGACCCCACGAGGTCCCGAGTTGACTTTGTGGGACTTTATCACTTTTGAGTCCCGAGTTACTATTAAATCATGCCCATTAAGAGAAAATTTAATGTGGGCATAGGAATGACCTTTAAAAGAGATGCACGCACTTTTAGGAGTAGGGGGTCAGGGTTTTTTATTTTAATATTATATTTTTTAGCAAAGTTATTAATAAAGATTATGATGGTTATTCAGGGACCCCGGGCACCAGGTGACCCGTAGGAGGGACCTTCAAAAGGGACCAGCTAGCTTAGAGTATTTGTGAGGGAACTGTTTGTTTTATAAATGATTTTATACAATTTAATTTCATTACTTGATCTTGAATAAGTTTTACTGAATACAGCTTTCCTAGCATGACTTGATAGATTTAAATATTTCTGTTTATTATGTGCTGCCTAGTGGAACATTTAAAAGGGATTTGGAAAGTCAGAACTGAGGTATTATTGGATTTAATGGTAGTAGGATTTAAGGAATGGTTTTGTAAGTGGTTTTATAAACTTTAATCTTTTTCAAAATTATATATATTCTACACCACCATAGGTACCCAAGGTTGCCTTCGATAATATGTTGCCTTCGAACTTTAAATGGTTATTCTACAGACATCTAGTTGCCTTCGGTTATAATGATGTCGACGAACATCCAGTTGCCTTCGGGTAGGTCAGCATGCTTGACATAGCCCCACGAGTCATGAGGACGCTCGAACCGTGTGGTGCTAGGAGTGCAACTTAGGTGAGCCAAGTGTTCCCTGAGTCTAGCTAGGATTCCAGATCAGGCCGACCAAGTGTCCCCTGAATTCTGCTAGGATTGCGGCTCAGGTGACTTTGTGTCTCCCGAGGTCTGCTAGGACGTGTCACTCCGGTGGCACGAGGATGGAATTGACGGAAACTAAAGGAATTGATGGAAATTAAAGGAATTGACGGATTATAAGGAATTGACGGAATAATAAATGGGTACACCTAGGTGGTAGATTTAAAGTTGATTTCAATGCTTTCGAGGACTTAATGTTTTAATCAAGTGCGTGATTGACTCTATATATAGAGATATAAATATGAAAGCATTGATTCCAGTACGAGTATATAAGAAATGATTTAGTGTCATAATTGTTTTACAGAGGGGTTAGTATGTTCATATACTACTTTCTAAAACTTTATTTTTGGTCCACTCACCTTTTTAATGTTTTGCGCCCCCAGGTAGTAGTCGTGCGTCAGTGCGCCACCACTGGGTAGAGTTCACCTTCCGCCACGTCTTTTGCCATTGTAGGGATTTGTATAATTAAATTATACTTATAATCCTTTCTGTGTAGATGCTCTGATGTTGCCCTAGAACGCATGTCTAACTGTTGGTATGTAATTATTTTGTATGCTGACAGTTGGTGTATATTGTTGTATGCATGTTTGACATGTGTAGTTTTGGGATTGGTCTAATTGCAGGGGAGCCTCTGCTGAGTTTTTCGGCAAAAGTCAAACCCCAGTTCCAATTAAAATTCCGACTAGAAGGGCAATTAGGTCATTTGTACCTGGCATCTGCCAGGTGTCGGACATGCACAGGGTTTGGCTCGGATTCCAAAGTGGAATTTGGGTTGAGTCTTGTCAATCAAGCTCATGGGTAGAGCAACTTAGGACGACATTCTTGGAGGGAAGGAGGTAGAAAATATCTTGGAGGCTGGAGACAAGAAGTTCATTAGTTGAGTTTTTGAAGGAAAAAAGCTAAGTAACCGTACTAAAGAGGTACTTACTGAGCGGATCACAATGCCGCTTGGGCGATGAGGGGTGATCGAGGTGACTAGTGTGGGCACAACCATCTCGACCGGAAGAGATACGGTTGCTACCATAGACACCAAGACCAATGGCAGATCAGCTGGAGATGGCATTGCCGCTACGGCAGCTTTCGAGGCCGCCACATCAACAAGCTAGTCACCTTGAAAATACACCGAGTTATCAAAATGTTCAAAGGACATGCGAAGCAAACAACTAAAAAATGTTTAAGTACCTCAGTGGGGGGAGCCTTATCTTCGCCCTCATCCTCCGAGGATGACAATGTGATGTGCAACCTTTTGGCAGGACGTGACGCCCGCAGTTCTGGTACAACCGCCGCTCCAATAGCCTCACCATCCTCAACCATCGCTCCAACGACCACGCTAGCCTCGACTTCAGCCTTAGCGGCTTCACCTTCCTCAATGACGGTTGTCGCCTCTTCCCTCGGCCTGTATAGAAGTTGTCAACATTAGGAGAAGGGAAAATATAGTTTTTAAGGTTAGAGATGAAAAATACATACCTTCAGTGACTATCTCGATCGAAGGGTCTATTGGTGGCAGCTCAAAGGTCATGCCCTCAGCATCGGGCGCGGCTGAGGGCGTAGGTGGTTGATCCACAGCTGGTACCCTTGGCGGTGAGGTCAATGGTGGTGAAGGCACCGAGCATGTAGGCGGAGGGGTTGACGGCGCCGAGCGTATCAACGTTGTTGGCCGACGTTGAGCGGCAACTGCAGGTCACAACACAGGGGCCAAGTTCTCGGTCGAGGCCCTTCTCGCCCTACTCTTTTTGTCAGAAAGGGGATCCCAATCTGCTTGACCAAGGCACACTGTAGGGCATCCTCGACCGTCTGAGAAAACTTGGCTGTGATATGATCATCCCACCAAACCCTACAGTCCTCATCCATAGCATTACACACCGTCTCCAAAGAACAAGGGTAAGGAATGTCTCCTCCTCTGAAGCTAGAAGGAGATCTCAACCAAGCCATGGTTGTAACCGACGTCGGCTCTCTAGGATGACAATCAATTTTTGGATAGTAGGAGCATGAGGACCGACTGTACTAGATTGAATTGCCTTGCCACGTGGTTTGGCAAATACACTTTGGCCCCAGCCTTGGTAAGGCCGCAATGAAGGTGTCATGAAACCAAGAAGGAGCCCTAGACTTGAGGTCATTCTCTATTTGGCCGTCAAGAATGTGAGAGAGGTCGTGTGCCAAGTACAGAGGAAAAGGCCGATTTAAACACACTCGAAGCTGCTCCCCAGTGCACTCAACTAAATTGTAGAAGAATTTGAATAAAGGTCGTCGTGGTATGCTTCCTGGGGCACCAAGTGAATGCGTTCGCCTGCGACTCAGTATCTACTATCGTCATGGCCCCACTCAGCTCTGGGAAATAGCCTTTGAGTCAGAACTGGAAGGCCTAGAGAGGGCCACCATGCTTCAGCTTCATGCCATAGGTAGCGATGTCATGAAGGGTCCAATAGATATGACCGAGAAGGAAGGGACCGAGCACTAGCGCTTCACTCCCTAGGCTAGGTAGTCAGCCAAGTGGGAGAACTCCAAAGTCACCTTGTTCGCTTGGCCGCAGAAGATGAACTTGCCAAAGGGAGCATAGGAACCATTCTCGGCATCATCTTTCACACCGAAGGAGTTGTAAAAGATGGAGTAGATGAGCATGTTCTTCACCTTCCTAGGCAAGCCTGGCCACCGTATGCCAAGCGGCCTCAAAACTTCCTTCGACCTTTGGGGCCATGAGGGCGGTGTTCGCTTCCACGCCAATTGGATAGAGGTCGAACAAGGCAGCCATGTCTGGGATGGTCAGCGTCTTCATGCCGAACCACAGGTTCATGGTGTTCGTCGTTGAAGACCAGAAGCTCAAGGTCGCTGCCAGTAATGATCAAGGTATTAAATATCGATAATATCCCCGATAATATCTGATTTTTGGGGGTCCGATATTTTAACAACTAACCATAGTGTTATCGTCAATATATCGATATTATCCCGATATTATCCCGATAATATCGGGAAGATATTTTCAACATTTTTATGAATGATTTGGGCAGTATATCGAGATATTATCAATAATATCCCGATACGAAACCCAAAAATATTTATATATATGGTATTTGTGAAAACCATTTTACTCCTTCAACACCTTAACCACCATATCACTTATGTTTTTGTGAAAATACTAAAATATTTATATATATACATGGTTTTGTTTTGAATTCTTTTTGCAAGAAACAAATTTTCACATGAGATGATAGTAACTATGATTATACTCATAACCAACCATTTCCCTACCCTTCATATCCCATTCCTGTTGGGATGGAATCAAGCGACTCATGGAAAGAATCCGACTCAATCTTTAAATGATTTTGCTTATGGACAATGTCAACCAATCTCGATCCATATGGGTGGCATGTTAACAATTACATGCAAAACTATTTTGGGGATTTATCATTTGATGACTACTCTTCAAAATATACTTACTCTACACATAGAGATGATGAAGATAGTGAAAATTTTGAACCTCATTGGAACTCTATGTGGTACTAAGTCACTCATGTATCTTACCATGCAATGTATAAAGTGTAAAATATTGTAGTAATTCATTATATATAAATGATTATGGTGTGTTTAATTTTCTTTCATTAATTACTACATATTTCTACACTTACGGTGTTTGCCAGCTCGCTATATAATCAACTTAAATCAGTTAAATCCATCATGCAATGCATTTCCTTCCAATTTTTTGTGATAAACTAATAGATAATTGACTAAATAAAATCCTGCAAAGTTTCAATAAAAATTTCCTTTTTTTTCTTACAATTTCGTGGTTTTTATTCAATTTTTTCCGATACCGATAATATCCCGATATTTCCTGATATTTCCGTGTTTTTTGACTTCCGATATTTCCGATACCTCCGATATTTAAGACCTTGGTAATGATCAATCCATGACAATCGGCCTCTCAAACAGCTTGATCAAGTGATAAATCCCTTAATCCTTCCATTGCTAACCGAAGAAGTGCTCCAATTCATCCCATTTCTCCTAGTCTGGAGTCGAGGTTGGCCATTGGGTTTGTGGACGAGTGGCATTCCAATCCTAGTAGTCACCCTTGTGGAAAAAGAGAGGTCTACCATCTCATCCTTCAGATGAGTTGCCAGCCTTTGTGGCATGCCGCCTTCATATTAGGGCTGAGAAGATGGAACTCCGAGCTGGCGACTTCATTGTCAAACCAAGGGGCAAGGATGTTGCCCTCTACCGAGCCTTGAACTTCTCGGCAAATGTTCTTGAACTCACAGTAGAAGGCTTGGGACCGAGTATCATCAGAAGAAGCTGCTATTGTTGCCATTGAGAGAGATCAAAGAGGGAATCTTTCAAAAAATTCTTCAAGGCAAGAAGAACACGAAGAACACCAAGAGTTTAAAACCCAGAAATCGGCAAGGAACTTGAGTTTTGAACGGGAAATGCAAGGGAATGGTTGAAATTCTCAGTATGAGCAAAGATCAACAGAGGAAACAGGAAAAAGAAGCTGGAGATTAAGTTTGAGATTCTGAGAGTTCGAGAGAAAATTTGGCAGAGTATGGGCGTCTGAAAATTTTGGAAGTGTGAGGAGAAATGGTAAAGGTCGAGCTTTTGTATTGGAGCTTGAATTCGAACAAACGATCATAACGGTCTCGAGCAGCGCGACAGTCTGGCTAACACTCAAGTGGTCACACGAATCAAGGCAATAATAAACTCAGACGGCGTGCTCAAGCATTAAATACCTATCATCTCTTGTAGTTATCTTCGAGGAATACAAAGGATCCATTCCCAAAGATCCATTCCGCCCCAACTCGTGTTACTGAATCAACAGTGGGGCAAAGGATCCAGAATGGGGGGGCAATGTTTATGCCTAAAATTCTCGACCCTGGGGGGGACATCTAGCGGCTGAATTACCAGCCGAATATTGTACGATTCAATCATGCCCTAGTAGGAACTTCCCTTCGGCCTAAAAAGGAAAAAGATATTGAAATATGCACGGTCACGGTTATGAAGGTCAAGGTTGCATCGCTAGCATGCCACAGGTTTGAAGCCACGACCACGGTATTAGGGTTCGAGGTCAAGTGAATAGTAGACAATAGATAATGGCCATGACCTGTCCACCATCTCAGATGTGCAAAGAAGGTTTCGCATTGACGAAAACCCATAACGGGGTTCTTGGGAAAGCAAAAAATTTCCACCCACTGACAGAAAAAAGGGAAATACTTTAAATCCAGACCATAATGCGGGGACCTACACCAAAATCATAATTACAAGGTAGACCGCAGGCCAGACGCTCGGTTACGGCCACGGACAAAGGAGACTGAGGATAAGGATCGAGGGCCAAAAGATGCGCCCACTAACTTGGGAAATGTGCTAATTGACAGCCACTTAAGCACTAGGAATAAACAAAGGAGTTGCCACCAAGAAATGAGAGACAGATGACACTCCTCAGATCATGCCTTCACAAGCTTCATCCTCTTCCTATAAATACAAGACTCTCAGCAACATTCATAAGGTCCCCAACCAAATAAGCCTCCCACAGAGCAAATTATATTTACCAACATTTATCTTCCTGTAATGCACTTTCAATATCTTTAAATGCTTTCCTAGGAATAGTGGTTAAGTTAAAGTCCTTCCATCCATCAAATATATCGTATGACCATTGATTTTCAAGGTGCCGAAGCACCATCTTGTTACTTTTTCATCTACCCTATATATCATATAGCCTTCGCAATCCAGCGAGGCGCTGGAGCACCATCCAAATCCATCGACCGTCTTCCATCATTTACCCCAATCAACAGCCTGTAGCCTAGGCCGTGAACTGACGGTCGAGAACTATTCCTCTCTCGGCCACGATCGCTTTGAGCAAAGTCAGATCCAAACAGACGCACTCAATCCATCCACTCATCCATTCACATCAGCTTCGAGTGCATGGTAAACAGTGCTAGCACGCCCGTGCACACCCATCTAACACAAAGTAGGACAACCTGTGTTGGCACATAATCCCCTCGGCCGGAGCACCAAGCCGTGAGATTTTACACAACCAACAACTTGACCGTTGGTTTGGAGATTTTCCAGTCTTCGGAAATCTCTCATGGCACACATCATCTGCAAGCGCAATGTGGCGGCACGTCAGCCAAATGTCGATGACGTGTTTTCAGCCTAGAATTAACCCCTCGTCATCCCCGAGCACGACGGTATGCTTAGATAGCTAAATTCGACCTGTTCAGTATTATACCAAAACTTACCTATTTACGCGTTTTCGGGTCAATACATTTGGACCATCAAACCTTAATGAACGCTTGGGACTTGTTAAAGGGGTTTTGTTGAACCTGCAGAACTGTCTAAGGTTGTACACATACACGTTAATTTAAGGAATTTAGTTTTGATTAAGGGTTAGAGGCAGAGCTTTTTATTAACCAAAGCTTGTATTCTCTCAGTAGGTGTTCAGACTCCACGTGCTCAATCAGAGGGACCTTCAAAGGGTCAAGCAAGTTTGGACCCACATTGAGTGGACATTTGTTTTTAAATGATTTTTTCTACTATGATTGTTTTATGAAATATTTTTATGAATAAATTACTTATGGTCGTAACTTTCCGGATTTGAGAAAGGATCTTGGGAAATGTTTTCAAAACCACCTTAGATATCCTTTTGTTGCTTTCGGATATTATGACGTCCACGGACGATTTGGTTACCTTTGGATAAGTCTGTGAGCATATGACAATGCCTCTAAAGCCGACTATGTATCCCCTGAGTTTCTGCTAGGAATGCATCTTGGGTCGAGCTCGTGTCCCCTAAGTTCTACGAGGATGTATCACACATGTGGCCACATGTGTGGGTACTTGGAATTAACGAATTTGATTTGGGATACATCTAGGTGGAAAGTATTTATAGTTTGAGGAATTTTGTGTTGAAATTGATGATTTATCTTTTCGCATGAGATATCAGAGGAATCTAGTTGGTGAAGAGACCTTGAGGTTACCTATTTTGGTGACTTTTGGAGAACCTCTCAAGTTGGAGTTTTTTAAGGAGTCATTCAAGCTTCAAGAACAGGTGGAGATTTTGAAGGAGCCATTCAAGCTTCAACAACTTTGGTGGAATTCGATCATAGGGTTGAAAGCACGCACCAAAGGTAACTCCTCCTTCCAATCTTTTTAGAAGTATGTTCTAGGAAAGTAGTACAACTATCACTTGGCTTAAAAGATTCATGAAAAAAGTTTTGTTTTTGAACTCATAGATGCATGCTTAAGCTTCCGTTGCCATGATTTTATTTATCTCTGTTGATGTTCAAATGAAACTCATGATTTTCTAAAGTTTTCCTTCAAGCCATATGCCAAGAGGTTGTGTGTTTGTCAATGTGTAAGGGATTATCCTTTCTTCGTCTTCAGTTTGTGGCACTCTAAGCCATTCGTAATCTTCTAAGATACTCTGGTGATCCCATAAATATGTAGGAAATTTCCCCATAATTTTCGGATTTTTCCTGCATTTGTAAGGATATTTACAACAACAAAAAATGAATAAAGTAATATGGAAATCCCTTTTCACTAACATAATGATTTAAATATCGAATTTAAGGGGAGAAATAAGAGTGTAGGGTTTTTCCCCATGTTGATTATATCCCAGTAGGAATTTTGTGACACGCGACACATTCTCCTGCCGCACACGCCACCTGACCCAATTTTTTTATTCCTTTACACTTAAATATTCATTTCAAAATCTAATTTAAGAGGGGAAATTTCGAGAAAAATTCCTCTCGGATCGTGACGAGATTTCCTTCGATGAAATATCCAGAAAAAGGTCGTGGCATACAATTGGATATGGGATTAATGTGATCGAACAAATAAGAGTGTAGAGTTTACGTAGTGTACTAGTGTTTTCATTTGCATCATCCGCGTCTAGGGTTGACTCCCTAATTTTATTTTTCAGTCACTCCTAACCTTGGTATTGTACTTTCCTTACGAAGTATTCTTCCCATAGATACGTAGGAATTTTCCCCACATTTTTCATATTTTTCCTGCAATTTTGATGAATTTGCATAAAATAAAGAATAAGTATTCAGGAAATGCAAAGTGTCGATGCTGGAGTCGGGGAGCTGCCAAACTTTAGCGACACGCGACGCATTCCCATGCCTCCAACGCCACCTGACCCAATTTTTTTTATTCTTTTTCACTTAAATATTCATTTAAAAATTAAATTTAAGGGGAAATATTCGAGAAAATTTCATCTTGGATCGTCGATAAGATTTCCTTCGATGACATATCTGGAAAAAGGACTGCGAAATACAAATTTGGATACAGGATTAATGTGATCGAACAAATAAGAGTGTAGGGTTTACAAGTGTACTAGTGTTTTCGTTTGCATCCACGTGTAGGGTGGGCTTCCCTAATTTTATTTTTTAGTCACTCCAAAACCTAGTGTAATAACCTAGAAAAAATAAAATAATCAGATTTTAACTCTCTCTCCCTCCCCAGATCATGCACGACCAACACCCCCCCCCCCCCCCCCCCCCCCCTCCTTTTTATTTTTCTTCTCCAGCCACCACCTCCAAACCTCCATAACCACCACAATCGATGCCGACCAGCCCCAAACCAGACCGACTTGACCTGCTGCACCCTCCCCGCCTCACCCCTGTCGTCACCCGCCACCAGACCTGCCGAAAAATGAGCTCGGAATCACCTGTTTTGACAGAAAATTCCCAGTCGTCGTTCTCCCTCCTCCAGCCACCAAATTTGATGAGTGAGGTATGGATTCTCACCTATTTTTCATGCTCTAGCCGATGGTTGGGTAGGATTTGATCAATTTCTAGCGTTGATAGTTCAATGTTGGATTCAAAGTTGGCCGGATTTCGGGATGCAATTCCGGCTACTTCTAGCCATTTTTCGGGGTAGGTCCAAGAACAAAAGTGACTCCAAATGAGGTTTTTACACCTAGGGTAGGAAGCTTGGCTGGCGGTTTGGAGTTCTTCCGATCGCTGAAAATTTATCAAACCACCCACGTGCTGCCAGCACGTGGGCAGTGTGTGTGCAGCTACAATCTGTCTAAAAATGATCTCCTGGTTCTCACGAAGCGTGTAGGTACTTTTGGATTCCAATTCGGATATCGTTTTGACTATGTACGAATTCGCCTAATGTGTGTTATCTAGGTTCGATATGTTAGAACCATTGGATCGCTTCCAATTTGATATATGTTGATCTAGGCACTCCTAGGATCGTATAGAATTTCGTGGATCGTAAATCGGAGCCCCGGATATTTTCAATTCAATATTTCAAAGTTTCATTAAACGATAACCGTCCGATTGAGCGATCGTGATTAATCCGACCGTTCGATTTGGACTAAACTTGCGAGGATATGGTTATTAAAATGTGTAGAAACTATAGGAAATCTCGGATAGATAGTTTGACCAAGATTGGGTAGTTTGACCCATCGGTTGACCGTGGGTCTTCCGAGGTAGTTTGACCATTCAATGAGAATTAGAATGATCTTGTTAAACGAGCCTTGACCGTTATTTGAATTATTTTGGGGTCTTTATGGAATTTATGCTTTTTGTGAGTGAACTTTGTGTTGTTAGTGCTTTGTTGTCACCAATTGAATTATTATGCATTAAATATGAATTGTTTGATTATGGATGGATGTTGAGGTTATTAGAATATTTTAGGATATTTCCGGATGTTGTTTCTAATATTCGAAGATCGTGCGTTTAAAGAAGATGTGTGTATTTAATATTTATATATGTATATAAATCTATATGTTCAGTGGTTTAAAGAAGATGAATCATGAACCTTGTTTTTATTAGAATATGGTAGATATATTTTAAGTGCAGTTGAGAATCAATTTATTGGAAAGTTGTAAGGATTATATTTGGCTATCTCTTATGACAAAACCAATGTATTTGTTGAGGTATAGGTATTGGTTTAAATCTGTTGATTGCACATGCTAGATTCAAAAGCGTCATCTTGCATCCAAACTTAAATTCATTACATACACTCATGTGGATTGATACATGTTTTAAAACGTGAATTCATACACATGGATTGATACACTTGGACTGATACATGCACGTTTTGCTTTATTCTGTATCAATCCATGATATTCTGTTTCAATCCACTTTGAGCTGTATCAATTAATATTTTATTAAAATATCTCAGCTCTTGTTTCATTCGATGAAGACTTCAAATATCTTCTGATCAGTTTAAACTTCTTGTCAAAAGCAAGAGTCTTGGATGAAGTTACCTCATGTTGGTGTGCCCACAAACATATTATTATAATATATTCTTTCTTTCTTGAAACTAGTTTTCTCCAAAGAAAACTTTATATTATCTTCCACATGGGCTACTTCTCTTGTTGCTTGTGGAGTCAATGCTCCATGCTTCAACCGACTCCTTCTATTCTCTCTTTTAGTATTCTTGAATACAACATGCCCCTTTCTTGAAACTAGTATTCTCTCTTTTAATATGTTCTTTCTTGAAACTAGTTTTCTCAAAGGGAGTATTTATTTTCTCTTTGTGCACATGCCTCTTTCTCCATTCTTGCACATGGGTTCTGACAAAGCATGGGAAAATACTCTCTTCATTCGAATCAAGAGTTTGTTGTTGTCTTGCCCTTTCAGATATTTTAGCCACCAAACAACATTCTTTATATTATATGTGGTTCAAAATATCCCCTCTTCATTTGAATCAAGTCTCTATATATCTAAGCTTGACCTAAGGAAGAGGTTGACAAGTTCATTTGAACTTGCTTCATTTTTATTAGTTCTCTAAAGAAGAACCATTCATGCTAGACATGTAAAAACAGAAAATTTGCATCTTTGATGCAGACCCGGTTCTATGTTTTTGAAATCATTCTATATCTGCTCCTAAGCATTCAAAAACTATTTTATTGTTCTCAGCCTTTGTTAATTACTTGAGAGTATGAGTATGATTGCATACACATAAAATTCCTCCAATTATATTCACATTGATTTCGGCTGAGTCTTTTGTTTCATTGTTGTTCTGATTGATTTAATCTATCTTATACTTTCTGAACCACAACTCACTTCATATCATTATACTTTCTGCAACTTGGAGCTTGGTGCTGTTGCAAACCATGAAGATTTGTTTGTTGCAATTGGAGCTGAATGCTCATGCAAAGACTGGAAAAGAAACTTGTTGCTGAGAAGTAAAGATTGTGCTTTTCTGGAAGGTTAGATAGTAGCTGCCTATTGTGTGTAGATGAGCTAATATTGTGCTTTGCTAGAAGGTTAGATAGTTAGCTGCCTACTGAGTGTAGATGGAGCTCAACTCCCTTTGTATCTTGTACTTCTCATTGATAGTGGATTCTCTTATTAGCTTGGTCCCCCAGTTTTCACCCTTGTTGGGTTTCTGGGTTAACAAATCTTTGTGTATGTTTATATTCATGTTATCATTAGTTGTACTTGCTGCATCGTGTTCAAATGACATCAATACACTAACGTGGATCAATACAGCATTCACTGTATTGATCCATAATCTCACAGGGTTTCTATTTGAATTAATATGTGGTGTCGTTTGTATCAGTCCAGTTTCATGCAGTCAGTTCCATTTACTCATTGCAGATGCTAAGTAATTAAACACCATGGTTGTGCATGTGTTTATGTTTCTGCTTATTAATTCTTAGCTGGGGTTAAAGTTTAAAAAGATAGGTTATTACATATAGCCTACTTCACCCCCCTCTGTAGGCTTTAGAGCCTAGGGCCTATTTTTACAAAAGTTGATATAAGGTCGGAAAATAGATTTGTGGAATAAAGGGAAAGTCTGTGTGATAAGTTGCGGATATCGTTTTTCAAACCACACTAGGAGTACCCCTAGTGGTCTTGAAACAATTTGTTATTTCTGATAATGCCCCACGAGTTTCGAGGACAAATTGAACCGTGTGGTGCGAAGAATCGGCTTAAGCTGATTAATGGTTCCCTGAGGCCTGCGAGGAATGCGGCTCAGTTAACTAGTGTTTCAGAGGCCTGCGAGGATGGAATTGACGGATATATGGAATTGACGGATCAGGATTGAGGGTATGCCTAGGTGGAGGAACTTACGTTTCAAATGTTTTTAAATTACAATTAAGGATTTTATGATGGTATTTTATGGGCAAAGGTTTAAATATTTATTATCTTAATACTATAAGACAAGGAATGAATGGTTACAAGTTTTAAGGGTTTAATAAAGTTCATTATTTTCTTAAGCGATGAGGTTATTTTGCCAGTAAAAGAGAGAGAGAGAGAGAGAGAGAGAGAGAGAGGAGCTCTATATATATATATATCTATATATATTTTATTTAGTTAGTTGTTGATATATATATAATTATATTTCCTTCCTTTTATTTCTACTTCTATATATATATATATAAATCTCTAGCTGTAATATATTAAGAGATTTACGAATTAGAGTTTAATGAGTGAGTTCTTGTTTCTGAATGAATTTTTATGCGTTTAAGGTGTTATTTAATGCTACGAATAAGTTATTATAAATTTACCTTCCAAGCATAAATGGATTCAATTCAATATTTTTATTTTTTTATGTTTTTATTTAAAATAAGAATGGCTTGGAAAGTAGAAGGATAATGGCAATAGTGTTTTCAAGAGTTTAATGAGGAATAGTAGTATAATTTTAGAGAATTGCGGATCAGGTCAACTAAACATCCCCTGAGTCCTGCGAGGATTGCGGCTCAGGTCGACTCTGTGTTATTGAGACCAGCGGGGACGTGTCACAAACTGTAACATGAGGAAATTGACGAATAATGATAGGTACACCTAGGTGGAAGGGAAAACTTTTTTTGCAATGTTTTGTTTTAACCGGTGTGAAGACTTATGCTAACGTATGAATTGGTATAAGCACAAATATGCATGTTCGGTTTCTGTTCGAGTTATAGCAAGTGCAACAAAAAAAGAAAAAGAACTACGTGTGGCTTGATCCCTTGTTAAGGGTACGTAGGCAACCTAAAGTTACCAAGTGCAGCCACGTGACCAAGTGATTGAAAAGTAGTTCAGTTAAGTCATTTTGAACCTATGAATGTATTCATGTTGTATCTTTGAATCCGTTGTTGCTGGTAGAACATTTGATTTGTTACGAGAGGCCTGTGGCTGTTTAATTGTAGTTGGTTTGTCTGGATGAAAGTTGAATACATGCTGGCAGTTGTGATATACATATATATGCATATTTGAATGTAAATTTTCGGGAAATGGGCAATTTACAGGGGAGACTCTGTCGGATTTCCGGCAGAAGTCGAACTTGAAATAAGTTTGGATTTTAGTTAGAAGGGCAGTTTGGTCATTTGTGCCCGGCACCCCACTAGGTGTCAGACACACACAGGTGTTGGCTTGGATTCTAAAGTGGAATTGGGTCGAGTCTTGTCACCTGGTATTGTACTTTCCTTACGAAGTATTCTTCCCCTTAGATCGTAGGAATTTTCCCCATATTTTTTGGATTTTTCCTGCAATTTTGATGACTTTTGCAAAAAAGAAAGAATAAAGTATTCAAGAAATGCCAAGTGTCGATGTTGGAGTGGGGAGTTGCAAATTCAGCAACACGCGACACATTCCCATGCCACCACACACCACCTAACCTGATATTTTATTCATTTTCACTTAAATATTCATTTAAAAATCGACTTTAAGGGTTTAGGGGCTGGGCGCCAAGGGTTTAGAGTGTGGGGTTTTACTGTGGAGGGTTTAGGGTATAAAAATATAAAAGAAGTCCCCACAGTAATGCTTGCTTTTCTTTCCTGGTCATGGATTAGGGTTAAAAAATAAAAAATTCCTGGAAAAATCGAATTTCCCTCTCACGGATTGTTAGGACCAAAAAATGCCCTAAAATCGCAATTCAAACTTCAAACTCCATATCAGTTTAGACCAAAAAATAAAATACAATTCCTTTCAGAATTGAAGGAAAATAATTTGGGGTTTTTAGCAAATATTTGGAATGGTTGAATTCTTCTGTGTTTTTCATTTTCACGTTTGGGCAAAGCGATGTCGACTTCTTAAAAAAAAAACATTAAAGCAAGGAGTTGTCGGCATTGCAATGCTATGATGGTGATGCTAATTTCCAAATCTGAAAGGAATCTGGCGGACAATATTGAAGTGCTTCACAACATATGTAAGTATTATCCTCCCAAAACTCGTATGTAAAACCTAATAAGCTGTATGTAATCAACAATAATCGAGATTGGGCATTAACATGTAAAACACTAATCCAGATCGGGCATTAACACTAACTGAGATCGGGCATTGCCTAAGACAACAAAAAGTGCTCTAGACTAAAAGAATATGCTCTTACATTGTAATCCCAAACTGAAAGATGTAATTTTTTATGTTTTTTTAGGGAATTGTAGCCAACAGGCGAATTGAATCTCACATTCAAAACCAGCTAGATGTGAAGGAACTTAATGCATATGCTGAAGTAATCCGTATAGTGAAGGGCATTAAAAATATCCTTGCACTGTTGTTAGTTTTATTATTTTTGAATTTGGCAGTTAAATTGATGAAAAAGTAAGAAATGTTTGCCTCTGTGGAAATCTTTGACTTTTCAAGTATATGTTTTGTAAATTTGTAATCCGGACAACTATGAGACATTCAGAAGTGTTTGGCAATCTACAAATATGAATTTAGTTGTGAAAGTTTATTATGTGTAACCCAGTCAGCTATGTATGGGTACTCTACTTTTTCAACATTTCATATGATTGCATCTTAACTTCACAATAGTGTTTGTCCTAAACAAGATACCTTCGTATTTATTCCACTTTGTTTATGCGTTTTGCCTTTATCCATTTCATGTAAACATATTTCTTTTCATACACCATTTGGGGTTTAGGGTTCAGCATAGTATCAACAATATGTGTTGAGGGTTTCATACAGCTTGTATTTGAACAAAATAGAAAACCCTTTTCAATTCAACAACAACAACTGTTAACCTACATAATTACAAACCACCCACCCAGTTAAGACTTTGCAAGTTCATATACTACACCCACCCAGTTAAAAATTTGCAAGTTCATATTGTCTATACTACACCTACACAGCTACCAATATCCCTGCAACAACTGTAAAGCAAGCTTCAGCCGAAAGAAGGACATAGTCATGGGAAATTTTGGATAGGTCAACATTGAGGTTACAAACTTGCAGTATTTCAGGATGTACATCCCACTGTCACCCCTGAAACATAGTGAAGAAGCTATGATTCATTGTACAACAAATCCATTTAATAAGACAATGTGTTTAGGTGGAATATGACTCACTCGCCAACTTGTTAGGGTGCATCCATTAAGCGATCAATTGACCACTCACTTTTTCGAATAAGACCATCGCTAATATATCCCACTTCCTCTAACAACTAGGGTAGCATTTTCGCAACTAGCTACACTGCCCGTTGGATGGCTTGGGTTCTACACAGATATGTTTTTGAATCATATGCCCTTATCTCACACTCTTTTAAATTGACAACAAGTAAGATCCAGTGCTTCTGCCTTTGTAGGTTGTAGGGCATAAAAACATGATTCACAAATGACAAGATTTAGCCAACTTAGGCCCTTCGCCCTTGACCATTCCCAGTAGACCCTTGTTGTGCTTTTTGTCCTCCTTTCCCATATATGCTTTCATTTGCATGTAAACTAAGGCATCATATTTCTGCATAGGGGAAAACGAGTTATGCATCATAACGGATACCAAATTTACCAAATAACAATGCATAATTATGAAATAATACATACCTGAAAAGTGGTGTCCAGTATCGTCCAATCAGAATCCACCCACTTGCCAGAGCTATTGTGCTTCTCTCGTAGTAAAAGTAAGGCCATGTCAATGTTCTACATAAAAGGGTTGTTTTCATTATTAAATTAATAAATTACTACATTGACAGGACCCAACCCAAATTCCACTTTGGAATCCAAGCCGAACCTTGTGTGTGTCCGACACTTGGCGGGGTGCCAGGCACAAATGACCAAATTGCCCTTCTAACTAAAATCCAAACATATTTCAAGTTTGACTTTTGCCGGAAATCCAACAGAGTCTCCCTTATAAATTGCTCATTTCCCAAAAAATTTACCTGTCAAATAAACATATCTATATGTATCCCCATTGCCAGCATGCATTCAATTTGCCAGCATGCCTCTCATATACAAACAAAATGTCCTGCCAACAGCACCGGATTCAAAGATACAACACGAATACATTCATAGGTTTCAAAATAACTTAACTGAACCACTTTTCAATCACTTGCCCTCGTGGCTGCACCTGATATCTCTAGGTTGCCTACGTACCCGCAACAAGGGATCAAGCCACATGTAGTTTTTCTCATTAACAATGTATTTGAATATCTTATTCATTCATCATATTGCCACGTGTTTTGCCAATCAAACCGAGTTCTCATGTGCACGATGTACTCAAACATATTCACAACTCTAAAACAATACTTTGCACTTCTCAATACTCTTAACCGTCATATAATGAATATAAATAAGCCATACATTGAACTCCCTCTAATTCATGAATCAATTTGTATATTATTGGCTTAAATTTTATATATATATATATCAATAATAGAAATAGAAATAAAAGTAAGAATAACAATAACAATAATAAATATAAAAAGAAAATATAATCATATATGTATCAACAACTTAACTGAAATATATACATGTATCTCTCTCTTTTACTGGTAAAACAACCTCATCACTTAAAAAATAATAATAAACTTTATTAAACCCTCAGAACTTGTAACCATTCATTCCTTGTCTTATAATATCAAGATAATGAATATTAAAACCTTTGCCCATAAAATCCTCAATTGTAATTTAAAAATAGCTGAAAACTTATATTTTCTCCACCTAGGCGTACCCCCATTCCTGATCCATCAATTGTATTATTATAGTCAATTCCAGTATTTTTCTGTCAATTCCATATATCCATCATATCCGGCAATTCCATCATCGCAGGCCTCAGAAGCACAAAGTTAACCGAGCCGCATTCCTCGTAGGCCTCGGAGACACTAAGTCAACCCAAGCCACCGCATTCCTCGCAGGCCTCAGGGGACCATTAGTCAGCCTGAGCCGGATTCCTCGCACCACAAGGTTCGGGCGTCCCCGAAACTCATGGGGCAATGTCATAAATGACAAATCCATTTTAGGGGCAACTGGGGGTACTCCTAAGGTGGGTTTGCAAACCATATCCTGAAACTTATCTCGAAATTCCTATTATTTCACAACCTTACGTAACTTCTCTACTCAATTTTTCAGAAGTCAATGCTCAATTACCTTGAAATTCACACAACATACTGAGTATATGTATTAATATAGACACGCACTTAAATATTTAATTAGTTATTAATCACGTTGAACCTGATTAGCATCCTTTCCGATACTATAATAATAATCTTATTAGCAATAATTGATTAGATAAATGAATACATAACTAAATAAACGCATGAATCACCACTACCCTTCGAGTTTCCATCATACACTATAATACACTTCCAAATACAAAATAATAGAATATGCATAATTCAGTGATATATATATATATCAACTTACAAAAGATTTATTGAAAGACTGAAGTTCACAAAGCACTCATATCTTACAAGCGTTTTCTCAGGGTTTGGTTTCTGAGAGAACTTTGAAACTGAAAGCTAACTTTTACCTCTGCTTACAAATGACTCAGACTTACTAATTTATAGGATTCAGAATACATTGGGTTAAAGTTGACTATTCCACCTTTTGCTTTTACTCTGTCGGGGAATCTGCTTTTACTCTGCCTTTACTTTCGCTTTTACTTTCACCTTCTGCTTTTACTCTGCTGCTTTTACTTCTGCTTTCGAAAGAAAATACTGAAAGACTAGTCTTCATTCAAATCATATGGATCATGACTATCGGGATAGTCTGCCCATTTGAACTTTTGAATTGATTCCATTTGACTAGAGGGTAGGCTCTGCATTTGATTGGAGGATGATTGGGATTTGGGGCTAGCATCGTCATCATCCTCATCTTCCATTTGAGTGACTTATTGTAAAATCTATATGGCTAACTCTTTTAATTCTGATTTGGTTCTTTCTTCGATTGGGAGGGAAGAATGAGAACTACTTGGGGAAGACGCCTTGATTGGAGTCGGAAGAGGAGGGAACTCTTTATTAACTTGATCAATTATTCTTTCTGCGGAAAACCTATCCCACCACTTGACTTTGAAATGTCGGGAGAGAACCCGAATCCTAGTTGACTTGGTAAGACCATTTTAGTATCCAAGGAACTTCGTATTTGGCCACAAAATGGAGGAGATTGGGAAAGAATTTATCTGTCTTTTGAAATTTGTATTTCTGAGAAAAGAAATTAACTGACTCTTGTAAATGTGAAGGAAGGATTTCAAAAGTGAACCGTGGATTTCCCACCAGTGGAGGAACCAAAAGGGAAACTGACTTTTGAATTTATTGTCAAAATTGATAAACCAGGTGTGACTGAAATCAGGTGTTTGGTGAAGAAAGATTGTATACTAAGCATCAATATAATCAGCACAATTAAAATGGAGTGTGGACTGGAGTGGTTTTTTATCATAAGGGTGTTTGCTCCATTCTTCTTGGCTGAGGATTAGACGAATATAAAGGGAATGGAAAAAGATATTATTAGGATTTTCCTTATCCCTAGTTGGCTTGATTTCAATGGACTGGGTTTCAAAGAGAATGTCTCTATAAAATTTGATTGACTTGGAAGGGTGACTGGGGAAGCAGTGAAAATTAGGAGGAAAGTAATGTTTTGCAATTCTAACTGGATCAGGGAGATCATCATAGAGTAATTCAATAATAAAAGATGATAATTACTTTTGGAAGAATAGGGGGACTTTTTTGTAATTTATTGGGGTTTGGCTTGCAGGTTGGCTGCTGACTTGGAAGGGATCATAGCTGGAGATTAAAGATGACTGGTAATTGGGGCAGATTTGACTAATAGTAGAACCTAAAGGGGAAAATCTGTTGCTAACTTGAATTGGGGAACATCCTGGGAAGGGGACAATGTGGGAAGATGACTCAGGTTCAACTGGATTCATTGAGGAAGGGAGGATTCTGACTGGATTTACTAGCTGACTGGCTTGACTTTTTTGTTTGTCTTTTCTTTTGGCCATTGTTTTTCCTGTAAGAATTCTCTTGTAAGGAAATCTGGAATACTATTTTCACTTCCTCTCAAATATTCAACATCGAAATCAAATATGCTTAAAATTGTTTGCCATCTTGCAAAAATCTATTTAGATACAATGTTTTGAACATCTTTTTCTAAAACATGTTTTGCACTTTTACAATCAACTTTGACTAAGAATTTTTTATTTAGTAAATCATCCTGAAATTTCGAAATACATAATACAATAGATAAAATTTCTTTCTTGAAAGTACTATAGTTACTTTGTTATTGTGTCCAGATACCAGAATGGAAACAGACAATCTGTTCTATTTGACTCGGAGGGACTTTTTGTTTGAGGATACCTCCATAACCTATTTCTGTTCACCCGTTTTGATTTGTCTCCTGTGATAGTAGGGTAAAGTTCCCCATTGTCTTGAAAACTATTGACTGGTCAACAGGTCAACTTTCTTTAGTGTGCGAGCGTGCCACTGCTAGCAATGAAAATTCTAGCAGGACTTCTTTTAAAACAAATAACTTGCGCCCCAAGTTACTGATTTTTGAACAAGCGATTGTGAATTTGGGTGAGGAATGTCTCCCAAGTAAGGACTTCACAATTTTTCACAGTACAAAACCGGTAGTTCTAGCCAGAATAAATGACAACAGGGTGAATCGATTTTAGGCAGAACTCCCTTTTACAAAGCTCAAAAGGGAAAAACTGACTATAAAAAGACAAAAAGAGGGCTGTGCTTCCATTTCTGTCTGGGATGATGCTTCTGATTTGGGCTGGATTGGGTATGCCTGTGTTGGACTGGACTTTCAACAACTTCAACTGCTTGGCTTTAGCTGCAAATTGATACCAAAGCTTGAATTTGGCATTTCAGCAACTCTTTGTTTCCTGCTTATCTTTCTTTTAGAAAACACAGTCTGCGTATCCTTTGAGAATAATGCCTGCCGAATTTTCTATATATATATATTTATATATATAAAAAAGGATTTTGACCTTTCTCTGCCTGTAAAAGTCTGGAGAAAATTTCTACAAGCGTGTATTCATAAATTCCTGTAACTTCTCTTTGTGACTTTAGTTGAAATTTTTGACTTTTCAAAGTCAGGTAAGTCACGTGAGTATGTTTCTCCTTTGGGCTTCTCTTTTCCATCTTCAATTTAAAACCTACCAAGCCCATTTTGGTTTCAAGCTCAATTTGGGTTCCTTTCGAGTCCCAAGTTCTTTCTTGGTTTTGACTGCTTCCAAGCCTCCAATGTTTGGGCTAAGTGTATCACTTTGGCCTGTTTATTTTTTAACAAGCTGGGCGCGTTGATGGGCTGAGTGTGTTAATTTTAGGTCCAAACAGGTGGCCTGTCTAATAAAAGATGTGGGCTTTTGACTTTGGACTGGGCGCACCGTTTTTTAAACGATTCCAGCCTTAATGATTTCGGCTATTAATTTGTGCGCGCCAGTTTAAATTGACCCACGTCTGCCACGTCTACCTACCACGAACTAGACTTCGTGGGAAATTGGTCAGTTACTAGCTAGTTACTAGCTTGTCTCGTCAGGTGGCGTCTTATCTTCTCACTACTACAAAAAGGGCAAAAGACGACCAGTAAACAACGACGATAGATCAAAAAACCATCGTTGTTTTTTAAAAGACGACGGTAATAGAAACCCGTCGTAGAAACATACTTTAAACACCTAAAAAACGGCACATGTATAGATATTTTGAAACCACGACGCACCAAATTAAAAAAGCGTCGTCTTATTACAAAGGTATTTTTCAGAGTTAAAATCTGAACCTAAAAACAACGACTGCATCTATGAAATCACCGTCGTAGAAAGTAAAGACGACGATATAAAAATAAGAAGCCGTGTTAATTAATTAATAAACACGACCCAATTTTCTTAGTCAGCGACGCATAAATTCAAAGGAATCTACGACGGTTAATTACAAAAAAAATCGACGATTTAAATTAAGTTACCACGACTGTAAATATAAATTTATCGACTTTTTAATTATACTATACTAAGACGGTATCCATAACTCTATTGTCGCATAATTGTACTAACCACGACGTTTTGTTAAATTAACGACGTACAAATTTTATGCCATTATTCGTCTATCATTACCAGAATGAACTCTGTTCCTCATCATAATCGAACCATTATTCGTTTTTTACCATTGTTCCTCATCATAATCGAACCAGAATGAACCAAGGCAATGTTTTAGAAGTGGATGATGTGCCAATTACTCTCACAAGGAGTTTGAGGGCAAGAAGCTTGTCTCAGCCGCCAAGGAAGGTCTCAAGCTTGATGAGAGTTAAGACGAGGCAAAGAAGAAGGAAGAGTTGAAGGAGAAGTTTGAGGAACTCTGCAAGGTTGTGAAGGATGTTTTGGGTGACAGAGTGGAGAAGGTTGTGGTGTCTGACCGTCTGACCATGCTGGACTGCCAACATGGAAAGAATCATGAAGGCTCAGGCCTTGAGGGATAACAGAGCGGCTAGGTACATGTCGAGCAAGAAGACCATGGAGATCAACCCAGAGAACCCCATCATGGAGGAGCTGAGAAAGAGGGCTGATGCACTCCTTGTTCTCCTTCTGTGCAGAAAGACAATTTTTTAGATGATGTGCCTCCAGAGAGGTGAGAAAAAGTTGAAACCCTAATTGAAAAATGAAGACGACAGAAAGACAGAAAACCCATTATTTATAAACAAATCTTATATACCACGTCGGTTTTTTTAAATTATCGACGTTTATATGATAACATAAATGTCGTTTAAAATTAAAATAAGGTCGTATAAATAAATTAACAGCGATGCTATATAAAAACGACGTTGTATTTTTTTGGAAAATTAATTTATTGTGTAATTAAAAAACTTACACGTCGGTATGAGTAATTAAAACGATTTGGTTATTATTGAATATAAGGTCGTTGGGTAAATTGAAAAATGACGATTCATCTTTTTGAAGAAAAATGCGTCGTGTAATTCTATTTAACAACGTCGTTTCATTAAAACATAGCGTCGTGTAAAGTAATATTATAGGGCAGTGTTAATACTAGCGCCGTATAATGTACCATACTAGGGCGCATACTATTAATAGCGTCATTTTTATGAAACGGTTTTTTATTATTTTAAACTTTTCGCCTTCCTAACCCATACTTGCACTGTTTCCAAACCCGAGAAAAACTTTCAAGCTTCTCTCATTTTTCATTCTACAAGAACTGTTTCAAACTTTCAAGCTTATCTCCTCTTCGTCTTCATCTCTGAACTGAAACACCAAACTCCAGAAGAAAGCTTTCATCGCAAGCAAAGGGTAAGCATTTCTGGAAGGATTTTTGTTGCTGTTTTGCATGCGCATATCATTTTCGTTTTTTAAATCTTTTTACATTTTTTCTTTCCAAGTTTGATAAAATTTGCAGACAAAGACGAAAAGTTTCCAAGTTTGAACACTACTCTAGTTCTTTTACTTCAACTAAATAAGACGACGGTGGCTTGTTATTTACGTGGTTAGATTTATAGACCACGACGGTTCGTCAGTCACCCTAGCGTCGTGTGAAAGTGTTCTTCGTTGTTTTTTAAAATGATATTCTTTTTTGTTTTTGATTTTTAAGGATATATTCATCGCAGGTTGGATTTCTCTGAACAATGGTTTTTGTTTCGAAAATCTTTTTAATTATTTTCTGCTGAAAATATTTTACGTTGTTCCTAATTTGTTTTTGTGGTATAGACGACGGTATATTAATATTTACGTCGTTTTATTTTCAATACCACGGCGAAGTTTTATTATTAACGTTGTTGTAATATCTGTTTTGATTATATCGTAAGACGTCGGTTGTTTATTATTGACGTCGTTGTAATATTTTATCACGTCGGTGATTAATTACCGTCGTGCAAATTTATTATTACGTCAGTTGTTTTGTTCTTACGTCGTTTGAAATATTATAATACGTCGTAGTTTATAAATAATCGTCGTGGTCTTTCTTAATTTCACTGATATATTTTCACTTGCAGGTTTAATTTGTATGTAACCATGGTTTCTCAATCCCAAAGTAAGGAGTCTAGCTTGAAAAAAATGAATCCTCGAAGAAGGAGCTTAGAGTTGTAAATCCTCAAACCAAGTCCTCGAAGAAGATGAAGTTTGTTTCATCTTCTGAGATAGAACCAGGCAGCACGGCAACTATTTCTGAGGAGCCAAAGTCGGGTCGGGGTATGAGCACAATGCCCCGTGTTGTGCAGAAAAAAATTCAGAAAATCAAGCCTGTTGTTGAGTACAATGAAGAAGGGAAACCATGTCACTATGTCAAATTTCACTTACAGCAACACTAGATAGGCATCGGTAGAGAGTGAAATCGATGCTATTAGCAGATTAGGCATCAATTTCGAAAATAACGATACTAAACAGGTATAAAGACATCAACGCGCATTTTTGTTTATTTATGACGATGGCTTTATTCCCCTTTAGCATCATCTACAAAAATATAGATGCCTAAAGTGATTAGTTTTTATTTTATTTTTAAGAGGGTCATTTTTTGGTAATATACCTTTGATGCCTAAAGTCTGAGTCAACGCCCTAACCCAAAATTTTTACTCTCCCTCGCAAACTCTCTCTGAAACTTCAGCTCCCTCTCAAACTCTAGCCCCAATTCTTCTAACTCCCTCTCAATTTTTTCACTCACTTTGAAACTAACCCAAAATTTTCACGCTCTCCCTCACAAACTCTGCTCGAAACTTCATTTCCCTCTCAAACTCTTGCCCCAATTACTTCCAGCTCCCTCTCAATTTTTTCACTCCCTCTCAAACTGTCACCCTAAAACTCCATCTCCTGGAAAAATCTCTCCTAACCCTCTCAATTTTTTTCAGTCCCTCTGAAACTCTCTCTTTCTTCTCTCTCCTTCATCACTGCCCCATTCTTGCGAAATCCTCCCCCTTTCCCTCTTAGAATGTTCATATTCCCAGAATACTTTACCCCTAATTTTTCGTGTAGCAGCCAGAGTCCTCTCTGACCCTAAACTCACTCACTCTCTAACCCAAAACCCTCTCTGGCTCTATATCTGATTCCAAATCCCTTTTATTCTCTTTAACCCCAAACGAGCTCATTCTTTCTCATCTAGACATCCTCTTTGTTCCCAAACCCTCTCACGACTGCAATCGCAAGGTAACCCTAACTCTCTTTATCGCTCTTTTATTTTCCAATTTAGCCTTGCAGAACCTCACGGCTGCACCCTCAATTGGTTTTACTAAATTTTGTAGAACCTCACTGGCTACGAAGTTTCAAATTCTTTCAATTATTTCAATTTATGTTCTACCAGATACTACAAAGTTTCAAATTCTTTCAAAAGTTTAATTTATATTTAGATTTTTTATTATTCATTTTGCATAATCTAATGGTGCTTTGGTTTGTTTTTAGAAGAGGTGCCATGTGATTGGTTGAAGTTAGAGAAAAAGCTGGGTGAGAGGACGGTGGGAAAGAGGTAAAAGTCAGCTTCTTATACCCTTTTAGAAGAAAAGAAATTGTTGGCTAGTATGTTCAATCTAAAGATTCTTCTAATTGAATTTGAGTTAAGAACTGCAATTATCTACTCTAATTTCTTTTTCATGTTGCATTATTGTTTTACTTTTGATTTTTTTCACTCCAAGAGTGTGCGGTAGATAGCAGGTGTTCGACTGATCGTGTGGATCTGCCTGAAAATGGTGCCTCCCAAGTGTTCGATGAAAGGTCTGAACACAGCGTTTGAGGCAGGTGCTTTGTTTTGATTATGATTCAGAATTTTTTTCCTTTCTGATTTTAATTTTCCGTTTATATATTTTTAATCCTCTTCCTCTGCTGCCAAGGATCAACGCCACTACCCAATGACCACTAACTGCTCCACATTTTGGTAAGAATTCTTTATTTTTCAATTCAATTTTAATTTGTTTTGGTGTTTGGGGTCAAATCTATCTTGGTATTTGGCAGAAATTTAGGTTTTTTTTAAACTAACTAAATGAGAATTTCAATTCTGTATATGTTTCATATTATTTGCTGTTTAGTTTGTAGTTTTAGATTTGATCTTTGGTTCATGTTTATTTATGATGAGTTGTACGCTGAAGATCAGCAAGTAGTTGGTTAAGTCCCTCTTTATTTGGTTACAGGTCTGGTTTCTTATGAAAAAACATCTTGCAATTTGAAGATGACACAAACATGGAAACACAGCTTCATTATGAATTTGATTTCTGTGTAGTGTGTTTCCTTGAACATAAGTGAGGCTACTTTCTAAGGTTAAGCACAGAAACCTTGCAGGTCTGGATCAATTTTCTGAAGAACCATCTAGTATGTAGATGCATTGTCCAGTGAAATTTATGTGTACATTATGATTTAATGTAATTATGGCAGATTGCAGGTGGACAAATGTGGTATGCATGATGTCAACTGCCCAGAACGTCCACTATTTCTTCATGATCAGTTTGTCAAATGAAAAAAATATATATATACTAAAATACTAAAATAGTCACAGTAGTTAAATGTCATTTGAAAATTATATGTCAATTGGCTATGATGATCTCACGTCTTCTTGCACCAGGAACTTAGAAGATTCATGGTTTGGTCCTTGGAGATGTGTGCTTCTGGGAGAATGGTCAAACTGCAAGCATGCTGAGGGTGAAGGCAGAAAAGAAACCACGATGTATTTGCCAAATTTGTGTACATATATTGTGTAAATATTGATCAATATTTAACACGAAGAGATTTTGCCTTTTAAGATGAAAATGTTGTTGAGGATTGAGAATTAAATTTTGTTTTGTGTTAAGAAAGATATTACCAAAATAAAAGAAAAATTAATTAATTTTAAAAAGCTATAAAAATAAGACAGCGTTTTACAGAGAAGACAGACGTATAAACTAAACAAATACGACGGTAATTTGAACTTAGGACGTGGTAAATAAAAACGACAGTAGTGTTGTAGGTACCGTCGTAGTATACTCCAAAATAATAAGTCGGCGGTTTACAGAGAATGCACCGTCGTAGTATATAGACGTGGATTCCATTATATTATACGACGCCGATTAAGAACAGTTGGTCGTGTTTAGTTAGGAGTTAACACGGTAGGTTTTTTGGTGAACTGTCGTCTTTATTTTCTACGTCGGTGGATTCATACCTGCTGTCGTTGTTTTTTGGTCAGATTTTATCTTTGAAGAAATCCTTTTTTAAAAACGACGCTTTTTTATTTGTATGCGTCGTCTTTTAAAAATATTCAACAGTAAGGAACTTATCCACGACGGGTTTTTTTTATACTGTCGTCTGTTTAAATACAACGACGGTTTTATCTTATACCGTCGTCTTTTTCTGGTCGTCTTTTTCCATTTTTGTAGTAGTGGCAACTGGACTTGGTTCATAAGAAGCTGGTGCAGGATTTGAAATCTAAGTGCAAAGTGGACATAGATGAGAGTATTCTCAAAGTCATTCTTGGGGGTTCCAAATATGCCTTTGAAGGAGGTGCATATGTTTCACAACTTTTTTTTAAGAAAGGTTGCTATATTGGTAAAGCTGGATGTTCTGAGGAAGAGAAGTGTTTGACATCGCCTGGTGAATATAATGGTATTGAGAAACAGTCTGAGTTGGCCTTCCAACTAATACATGAAGCAGTAAATGAGCTTGAAGGGCTATGTTCTGTAAATAGAGAGCCAATAATTCTAGTGCTGGACTTCGAGGTTCAGGTATGCGTTTAGTTTCTCTCTTTTCTCCTCATATTTACAGAGGTTTAGCTTCCAAAGTTAATTTCACCTAAACCTAAAAGAAATATTAAAAGACTCGTCAAACATCAAAAACTCATTGAATATTTTGGCATCGTACTATTTTGGCATTCAATCAACACATCTTTGTTCTGATTTGGTAAATTGACTCATTATAATTGTTTTTGTGCCAAATTGCAGATCATATAGCCCTTATACTTGCGCATTCTAATCTTTTATGTACTGAATATGTGTTTTTCGTTGATCAAATTTCCTAGTCTTTGTTTTTGTGATATGTTTTTAAATTGTACTTTTTTGTGAACACCTTCAGTCTTGTTTTTCTCTTTCGAAGTTTTGTTAAAATTTGTCCAGATGGTTGATGGGAGGCTGATTTTTGTTGAAGTTGCCCAGACTCAAAAACAGGAAGAGGATACCAAATCTAGATAATGACCTAATTTTTTCTCTATGTTGTTGAAGATGGGTTAACTTCTTAAGATTGAACATATATTATATTACTATTGTATGCTCATCATTGCTTTGGTACTTCAAGTTTGAGAAATCTGAATACAGCTTCCACTTGTAATGTCATTTTTCCCATTAAAAAAGAGAAGAAATGAATCTATTATACTTCAGCAAGTAAAGGTATTTTGAAAAATAACCAAAGGTTTTGGCATATCTTTACTTTTATTGTTTCTTTTATTGGATAGTAATTACATTGTTATCTAATTAGATTGGTTGACAAATTCTGTTTTTTTGGTAGTTAGGTCTGTGTTAATATGAACCTTGTGTAATTTTTTTTCACAACAATGTGCCTCTGGTTTTTTGGTAGTTAAGTTTGTGTCAATTGAGAAAAAATGCTAGCTGTGCTTATCCAACTCTCTACCCCATCACATGATCATTTAATTGCTAGTTTAAACATGAAGTGGAATCCAATTAATGACTTCTTGTTATCTAATTAGATTGATTGACAAATTAGATTTCTTGTTCACCAATATGATTTCGTAAATTTGCATATTGGTTCATTTGAAGTTACAACATATCTTATGCAAATTTAGTACCTTGCACTTTTTAAGCTGATGTCATATTTTGTGTTTACATTCTACGTTTTTTTTTTCCAGTATAGAGCTAGAAGGAAGGACACGTACATCCAAATGGAATTGGATGAGGTGCGAGAAGAATTGGCAAGTCATGTCCTAGAATGGCTTTTTGATTAAGCTAAACATTCCTTCATTTTACATGTCTTTCTAGCTAGTATTTTGCTTATGCATAGACAAGTATGGATAATTTGTGGTGTAGGGCTGGTAAATTTGTGATTTGGATGTGACAAGTATGGATCATTCAAGTATTTTGCTTATATATATATATATATATATAGAAAATTATGGATATATTTAAATTACTGTTGATATAATGTTTTTTTTATGAGCAATGGCAACAACATGATTTGGAAATGAGGTCTTTCTTAAATACTATTATAGTAACTAAGTAAAGTGTGATGTGAAACAAGCAAAATACCTACCCTTTCCTTACATAAATGATGCCTATTGTTTATAACAATTTCAGTTTTCCAGAAATAACTGAAGTTGAAAGATAAAAACAACAATTAGACATCTATTATCACTGATGCCTAAAACGAGAAGTAGCATCAACATTTATGTAATCACCAGCACTATTGAGGCTTTTCACGTCCGCAAAATAAAAAAAGCGATGATGTATAACATAATTCACAACACCATTATTTGTTTCTATGATGTTGTAATTGATAATATGTATCAGCATAGTAGATATCACTGATGCTGTTAGACCTCTTTAGCCTTATCCCTTTTAAAACTACTGATGATGTTAGACCTCTTTAGCCTCCTACCTTTTGAAACTACTGATGCTGTTTCGAGTTTAGGCATCAGAAGTCAACCTTTTTTTGGCACTCGGAAATCATTTAGGCATCGGAGTTTACCAGATATCCGATGTAGTAAGTGATAAATAGCGACGGAGAATATCCGTTGCCTATTACATAGGAATAGGCAACAGGCTTGAATACCACGGTATTTATGTGTAATAGGCAACGGATTTTATCCATTGCTAAAGCCCTTTTTTGGCATAGTGTGTGGCCGTGCACATAGTGAGGTGCAGTCCTACATTAGTGTGTTGGCATGCTCCAGAGTCCCACTTGTGGACAAGAAATGGGTTCAAATATCCAAGGATATAAAAGAGCAGATTTGGGAAGCCGTTGACATGGCTTTTGTGGTTGGTAAAGGGGGCAAGCAAATGGTGCTATCTTCTGCCTCCAAGAAATGGAAGGATTTCAAGTCTACACTAACGAGGTTTCATATCCTTCCATTCATCAAGGAGCAGGATAAATTAAGGCAGCCCCCTGAAACATACAAATTCATAGAGAAAGCTCAATGGGATGCCTTTGTAGCTTCAAGATTATCTGAAAAATTTGGGGCTGTGCATGAAGAACAATCACAGAGGAGGGAGAAACTCGAGTACAATCATCGATTGTCTCGAAAAGGATATGTTGGTTTTAAGGAGGACTTGAAGGAAATCATGCCTGGGGTAGAGAAGCAAAATTAATTGTAAGCCTACTCACCCTGTTTTAAAAATTTTATTACGTCTGCTGTTATATTTTTGCGTCGTGTGAAAAATTTTACTACGTCGAAATATTTTAAAACGCGTCGTTAAAGGTCTGAATCTGGAATCAATGCTCTGTTTTTTGTAATTATATCATAAGACGTCGGTGGTTTATTATTGACGTTGTGTTAATTAATTAATAACGTCGGTATTTAGGTAGCGTCGTCTGAAATATTATATTACGTCGATTGTTATGTTATTGAGTCGTGTGAAATATTATATTACGTCGATTTTTTTATAAATAACCGTCGTTTGTTTCCTTATTCTGACTTTTTATTATGTCTTTTTGTTAGGATGATTTGCAAAAGCAAGTCTCTGAAGGCACTCTTACTCTGTCAGGAACAATGATGTTTTGACATTGGCTTTAGGTCCCGAGCATCCAGGAGGTAAGGTATACTTCAATTTACCTAGACAACAGAAGGTAAGGTTTGCTGATCAATTGAAGGAAAGTGTAAGACTTGTCCTTCAAGAAGAGACTTTGAAAATGGAGGCTAGATCAAGGGAAGAGAGTTTAAAGATGGAGGCTAGGACCAAGCAATTGGTAGAAGTTGAGAGGGAAAATTTGCTGAGTCAGCTTTCAAAACTCATCCCCAATTTTGATCCAAGCGTGCTGAAACTGAATACATTGTCCCAAATCCAAGGGCAAAGTCCCAAAAATCCAATGTCGGACAAAGCAAGCTGCTCTGGGGCACTTGATGTTAGAACCCTACAATTTGAGGAGGATACTGCCAAGAATGAGGAAAAGCAGGAGGAAATGGTAACGTCTTTGAACTTTAAATTCTCTGTTTCTCTGTTTATATTTACCGCCGTGTTAAAGTTATACCACGACGCTTTTTATTAAACCGTCGTTTTATGTTATTCAGACGTCTGTAATTATTTCATACCGTCTTCTGTTAAGGTTTACCACGACGGTTTATTTATTTGTTTTAATTTTTCTACAATGTCATTTATATATTTCTTTATTTCTTAAAACAGAAATCCGGAGAAGTAGAAAAGAGAGTAGAAGGAAAGATACTTGAGATAGTTGAACAGGTAAATTCTCATAACTTTGTTTTTTTCTTTTTTTTTTCAAAAAAGGAATTACCAAGACGTTTATTATTTAACGTCGTTTAATGAATGTTACACGTCTGCAATTATTTAATTGAATGTTTAAATTGTTGTACAAGCTTACATACCGTCGTAGTATATGGAATACCACGACGTTTATTATTTACCGTCGTTTGATTAAATATACACGTCTGTAATTCATAAATACCGTCGTTTGTTATTATTACCACGACGGTTTAATTTAATTTTTTTACTTCTTTTTTTTTCCCCTTTTTGTACTATGTCTTATATATATTTCTTTATTTCTTATAACAGAAATCTGGGGATGGTGAAAAGATTGAAGAAAAGAAAGATGAAAAGGTAAATTCTCTTAACTTTGCCTTTTTCATTTGTTTTTCAATTTCAGACGTCTATATTTTCTTTCAACCGTCGTTTGTTTTAAATTTCCACGCATTTTTTATTTAGTTGAATGTTTAAATTGTTGTACAATCTTTCTTATATATATATATATCTCTTTATTTATTAAAACAGCAATCCAGTGTTGGAGAAAAGCAAATTGAAAAGGTAAATTCATATTAATTATGAATTTTGCATTTGAATTAGACGTCGGTTTTATTTAAACGACGTAATAAAGTATTCATTACGACGGTATTTTTTTTCTCGTCGTTAACTTAACTTCAGACGACGGTTTGTTATTTAAACCGTCGTATTTATTTATTTACCACGTCACTTTATGTTGCTTTATTTCTTCAAACAGGATGCTGAAGTACCAGATTATTCAAAGCTGGAGTTGCCATCTTCTTTACAATCCCTTTGTAGTTATGTTGAATCGACACTAAAGCCTCAGGAGAAGGCTATGACCTTTACAATTGAGAAGGAGGTGTTTGGCATAGAACGTAATACCTTTGTCTTGCATGAAGATATTACCCAATTTGCTGGCATGGAGTAAATTGGGGCTATTGTAGTTGCAGTCTATATGAGGTTTTTCCATATCAAATTTTCATTTGACACTCTCCTTTATGTTGAAAAAAAAAACACTCATGGTTTCAATTCATATATTTAGGTGCCTATTTGATCATTTGAAAGCTGCAAATATGGTGAATATGGTTGGCTTTATAGACCCTGCTCTAGTTAGTGCCGACGCTGGTTCATTAACTGAAAGATCACGTATCGTAGCCAGTCGTCTTCAAAAAACAGATGGTGAATAGATTTTCATGATGCCTTACAATCCAGGGTTAGTCTCCAAACAAAAAACAGGATTTTGTTTGTATGATGCTCTGCATATAAAACTATTAACCTTTATATTTATTTTGTGCAGCCGTCATTGGGTCTTGATCATTGTGACAGCAAAGAAGGAGACCGTCTATTTTCTGGATCCACTGCCTGGAAATCGTGTTCTGGATGAGGACGGGAAAAACATAGTGAACTCTGCTCTAAAAATGTATAATACACACATAGGCAGAGTAGGCCGTAAAACACCTCTTTGGAAAACTCTGCCCGACACTCCAAAGCAATCAAGCAGTGTAGAATGCGGGTATTATGTCATGCGCTTTATGAGAGACATCATAAAGGATACTTTCCTGGAATTTGAGAAGACAGTAAGAAGAAAATTTTCAGATTTATTTTTATTTGGGTTTTTATATTATCAACGACGGTAAATTAAAAATACCGTCGTTGAATATATATACTACGTCGGTAAATGAATAATAGCGTCGTCTGTGAGATTAATCTTTGTTTATGGACTGCAGTTTGCCAAAGGAAAGGATCAAGCGCCATACCCCCAAGCTGCCATTGAAGAAGTTAGGAAAGAATTGGCAGAGTTTGTTTGTGTTCATATGGAGTAGAGGAATTTTAGCATACTTGAACATTTTTATAAAATGTACAAATTTTGTTAGAATTATACAATTTTTTGTACAAAATTGGTTAGAATTAGCAAATTTTTGTTGACGTCAACGTCCCTGTAAATTTGTTGAGGTTTTCATGTTGTGGAAAACCGTAGTTTTTTCAAAAAGACGTTGTAGACACATAACAACGTCACAGTTTTAAAAAGCGACGTCAAAGGTTGTTAAAACGACGCTCTTGGTTCTATAGATGACGTTGTTTTCTTGATATTAGACGGCGATAAGTTAAGAGTTTCGGTCGTGGAAAATGGTTTGTACGTCGTTTTATGTGTAAAAATGGCCACGGTTTAAAATTTAAACGACGTTTTGTTTTAAAATTAAATCGTTTATTATAATTTAAAACATCGTTTATTTATTAACGCCGACGTGGTTTGTGGGTTTTATTAATAATATTTTATTCCATTTAATTCAAATATTCATAATAAATTTAAAATAAATCCAAAAAATGCAACGTCAACTCCTATTAGTCATTGCGATATTTTCTTCCCCCTTAAGCTTTAAAAAATTAAGTTTGAGTTACACAAATTTAAAATTACCACCAAAAAGAAAAATGTTTTCATGAGTCACAACATCACTTATACTTTAATGGTTTAGGGTTTAGGGTTTAGGGGGATAAAGGTTTATTTTTGGGGTTTAGGGTTTATGGTTAATTTATATTAGGCTCTAAAACCATAAATCCTTTTCTATAATTATTTAAAAATATATATATAATTTAGGGTTTATATTTTATGATTTAGGGTTTATGGTTTAGGGTTTAGGGTATAGATGTCATATTTAACGACGGTTTTATTGTTTTCCGTCGATGATTTACGAAGAGCGCATTTCTAAACCGTGGTTTCTTTAAAATGACGTTGTACACACATAACAACGTCATATGTTTTTAAAAAGCGACGTAAATTATCTTTCAAACGACGCTATTGGTTATATAGACGACGTTGTTTTCTTGACATTAGACGGCGAGAGGTTAAGAGTTTATGTTGTGGAAAAGTGTTTGTACGTCGTTTTCTTTGTAAAAATGGCCATGGTTTGAACTGTAAACGACGTTTTTTGTTAAAATTTAGTCGTTTATTACTAGTTAAAACGTCGTTAATTTATTAACGCCGACGTGGTTTGTTGGTTTTATTAATAATATTTTATTCTATTTAATTCAAAATATTCATAATAAATTTAAATAAATCCAAAAAATGCAACGTCAACTCCTATGAAGTCATTGCGATATTTTCTTCCCCCTTAAGCTTTAAAAAATTAAGTTTGAGTTATACAAATTTAAAATTACCACCAAAAAGAAAAATGTTTTCATGAGTCACAACATCACTTATACTTTAATGGTTTAGGGTTTAGGGTTTTAGGGGGATAAAGGTTTATTTTTGGGGTTTAGGGTTTATGGTTAATATATATTAGGCCCTAAAACCATAAATCCTTTTCTATAATTATTTAAAAATATATATATAATTTAGGGTTTATATTTTATGGTTTAGGGTTTAGGGTTTAGGGTATAGATGTCATATTTAATGACGGTTTTATTGTTTCCGTCGATGATTATGAAGAGCACATTTCTAAACCGTGGTTTCTTTAAAATGACGTTGTACACACATAACAACGTCATATTTTTTTAAAAAGCGACGTAAATTATTTTTCAAACGACGCTATTGGTTATATAAACGACGTTGTTTTCTTGACATTAGACGGCGAGAGGTTAAGAGTTTATGTCGTGGAAAAGTGTTTGTACGTCGTTTTCTTGTAAAAATGGCCATGGTTTGAACTGTAAACGACGTTTTTTGTTAAAATTCAGTCGTTTATTATTAGTTAAAACGTCGTGAATTTATTAACGCCGACGTGGTTGTGGGTTTTATTAATAATATTTTATTCTATTTAATTCGAAATATTCATAATAAATTTAAAATAAATCCAAAAAATGCAACGTCAACTCCTATTAAGTCATTGAGATATTTTCTTCCCCCTTAAGTTTTAAAAAATTAAGTTTGTGTTATACAAATTTAAAATTACCACCAAAAAGTAAAATGTTTTCATGAGTCACAACTCACTTATACTTTAATGGTTTAGGGTTTAGGGTTTAGGGTTTAGGGTTTATATAAATTTAGAAAAGGGATTAGGGTTTAGGGTTTTATGGACGAGATATTTTAGGCCATAAAACCTTAATCCCTTTTGAAAAATTATTTTTAAAAACAATATATATAATTTAGGTTTTATTATTAGGGTTTAGGGCATATTTCTTTAGACATTTTAAGGACGGTAGTTTGGTTTTGCGTCGTAAGTATATTTACAACGACGTCATTTTAAAATAAGCGTCATGATTAGGTTGAACTTTTAACGACGATTGTGTTTTTGTTTCCGTCGATGTTTTTTAAAAAGCGCGCTTTCTAAAAATTTCACCTCAACCTAAAATTTTCAGATTTCGCTATAACTCTTATACAAGTTGGCCATAGTCTGTGTCCTAAAACATTTCGCTCCGCTCTCTCACTTCAACTCTAATTCAAGTTGGGCTCTCCGTCGAATCCAAGTGGCCAAGTTTACAACTCCGTCGAATCCAAGTTGGCCATAAGCTGTGAGCTCTGCCTACCTGTAAGTGCAAACCCTAATCTCATGCTTCTAAATTCATTGAATGATACTCAGTTCTGTGGTAAAGGGTTTTGTGATTTTTTACTGTTGTCGACGGTATGGGTTAATGGATTTAATGTTTAATGTTTTCATGAATCGGGTTTAGGGTTTAATGTTGTCGGATCTTTAATACTCTCTGTTATTATGAATTAGGAATGGATTTAATGTTTTCATGCTTAGTATATGTTGGTTTCGTGCTTAGTATTAATGTATATGTTGTGTTCTTAATACCCTACATAAAAATTAATGTATATGTTGTGTTCTGAATATATTCTGGGTTCTTGAAAATAAACTGGGATTTCGAAATCATTTTTATGCATATGACGACGGTTTTGTTAACAAACCGTAGTCTATAAAAATATACCACGACGCTTGTTTTAACTACCGTCGTGGTTCAAGTTCGCTAGCGTCTGTTTTTTGCTAGCATTAGACGACGTTTTTCTAAACCCGTCGTCTATATAAGTGTAATACGTCTGTTGTTGTTTAAAAACTGTCGTCTGTATACTTTTTTATTTGCTATTAAAACCTTATATAATCTGCTATAGTGATAGTCATTGCTTGTCTTTTCACCTTATTATAGATAATAGGATATAGTGTCCAAGATGGATAAGTCATGGATGCACTCGGATAGAAGATCGAAGGCATATGAGTTAAGGGTGGAAGCATTTTTGCAATTTTCTGTAGAAAATCTTCTAACTACAACGCATATCCGTTGTCCATGTGTTAATGTGCGAATTTGAAATTGTTTGGGTTGGAATTATAAGGGATCACTTATACTTTAATGGAGTTGACCAAAGCTATAAGAATTGGACATTTCATGGAGAACCTTGGGAACCAATTGCAACTACTAATGCTAGTAGAAATGTTGAAGAAGATGATGACCATAATAGGTACAGTTTTGTGTCTGAAGAATAGAGATGGATGATAATGATTTTGGTGCTTTTGGATCCGATCCTTATGAGTTGCTAATGTGATTGGGGATGGAGATCAACCATTGTACCCTGGTTGTAGAAAAGTACACCAAGTTATCGGCATTAATGAAGTTGTATAATTTGAAGGCAAAACATTGGATGAGTGATGTATGTTTTACAAAATTATTGATACTTCAGGGCGAGTTGCTTCCAGAAGGAAATACAATACCGGCCTCTATGTATGAGGCAAAAAGACTTTGTGTGCATTGGGGGCGAGTTATGAGAAAATCCACGCATGCCCCAATGATTGCATCTTGTATAGGAAGGAGTATGAAGATTCAACTAATTGTCCTACTTGTGGTATCTCAAGGTGGAAGGAAACCAAAGATGGATTCTTGAAAGAGGGTGTGGCAGCGAAGGTGTTGTGGTATTTTCCTCCAATTCCAAGGTTTAAAAGGATGTTTCAATCACATGAGACAGCTAAGAATTTGACTTGGCATGCTGCTAGAAAATCAATTGATGGTCAGATGTCTCATCCGGCGGATTCCCCGTCTTGGAAACTTGTTGATGATAAATGGCCCGAGTTTGGTAATGAGCCGAGAAACTTGAGATTGGCTCTTTCATCTGATGGATTCAATCCCCACAGTTCTCTAAGTAGCAGATATAGTTGCTGGCCAGTTATCTTAGTTACATATAATCTCCCACCATGGCTGTGCATGAAACGAAAGTTCATGATGTTGACTTTATTGATTTCCGGTCCTAAACAACCCGGAAATGATATAGACGTCTACTTGGAGCCTTTGATTGATGATTTAAAATCTTTGTGGGATGGGATTAGAGGAGTGTATGATGCACACATAGGAGAATATTTTACACTCAGAGCTGCATTACTGTGGACCATTAATGATTTTCCCGCCTATGGAAACTTATCTGGTTGTGTTGTTAAAGGATATAAAGCTTGTCCAATATGCGGCGATGATACACCTAGTCACAGGTTGAAAAATGGCCACAAAATTTGTTACATTGGGCATAGAAAATGGTTACCAATAATCATCCATATAGGAGGCAACGTGCAGCTTTTAATGGGAAACCTGAATATGGCACCTCTGGAGCCATTAACGGGAGAAGAAGTGCTGCAATGGTTGAAGATATTAATTACATATGGGGATCGAAAAAAGGGGGGGTGGAGGGAGGTGAAAATGATGGTGACAGAGTTTGTTGGAAGAAGAAGTCAAAATTCTTTGATCTTGAGTATTGGAAATACCTTCCAGTGAGGCATGTCCTCGATGTTATGCACATTGAGAAGAATGTTTGTGATAGTATCATTGGTACATTGCTGGAGATCCCTGGAAAAAATAAAGATGGGATTGCTGCTCGGTTAGATTTATTGAACATGGGGGTCAAAACTGATTTGCAACCCGAGTATGGAGAAAGAAGTACTCGTTTGCCTCCACCTTGGAATTTGTCAAGAGAAGAGAGCGGTTTGCAATTCTTTCTATGGTATGAAGGTCCCTGAAGGTTATTCTTCAAATATAAAAAATCTTGGCCTTAAATCACATGATTGTCATACCTTAATGCAACAATTGCTCCCTGTGGCAATTCGTTCTGTTTTGGAGAAGCCTGCAAGGTATGCAATAACTCGTTTGTGCTTCTTCTTCAATGCTATATGTGCAAAGACGGTTGATGTTTCCAAGCTAGATAAGTTGGAAGAAGATGTAGTAGTTACTTTGTGTTTGCTTGAAAAATACTTTCCACCTTCATTCTTCGATATCATGGTTCATCTAGTAGTACATCTTGTCAGAGA